>JAQQSV010003976.1:0-14950 GCA_028646515.1 Pseudochirops corinnae | reverse complement strand
ATATATATATATATGTATGTATGTGTATATGTATATTCACAGATTTCAAGTTAAAAACCCGTGACCTAGAGGGAATATGTGGTATTTTTTTAATACTTTTGGAATCATATATTAGGCTGGTAGCTGAAGGTTATTTAGAGTTTGAATATTGTGAGACTTAGCAAGTGTGTATAAAATCAGGCCTACTTTATTTTTTTCAACTCCTTCATTACCTTTTTTTTGTACAAAATAAAGCAATTCATTGACATTTCTCAAAGTTGGAAAAAAAGAATGAAATATCACATTAGAATTAAACAGAATAAGGAATACTGAAATACAGTAGATGTCAGTTGCCAAGAAAGGTACTGAGAAATGTTGTGGAGAAGGAAAATGTGAACCAAGTGCTGAAGTCAGCTAAGCAGGTGAAAAATTGACAGGGGTGGTGATAACCTTAAGGGTGCTCTGCCAAGGAAGGAAAGTAATGAGATATCCCGGAAAGTAGTAGATAAAAGGAGGCAAGTGATTTTTAAAGAAACAATTTCAAGTTCCCAATTTTGTCTGTGGCTGACCGTAAAGGCAGATGACTCAGGTACCAAACTGAAAACATTTTTCTAACACAATTCATTCAACATTTTTTCAGTTATTGGAATTTATAGCATGCCAGCATAAACACTGTGGCACAGCCTCCTCTCCCTGTTTCCATCATATTGTGGGTGGGGTGTTAAGTTAACTATACCAAGGGTCTAATATAACATCATAGCATAGCATAACGTAACATAATATATATTTCTTTTAGAGATCCATGACAAGATAATAATGCATCCTTTTATTGTTGAGAAAGAGAACTTTGGTGTTTTATATCAGCCCTTGTCAAATCACATCAGGAGCACCTTATTCAATCTTTAAGGCCACATGTTAGGAAGGTCAGATATTAACCGAAGTATCTGGAAGAAGTTAACCAAAATTAGGAAGGGACAATTATGTCCGAATAATATCTTTGGCAGTTAGATGTAATTTATGGATCTCTTTAAGGAATAATATGTTTTAAACATATCAGATAAAAATTCTAAAATTATGAAAAAACCTAAAGTTTAATAAAAACAAAGATACTTTCCTCCCCTCCATCCAAAGTCACGTGGCCAATGAAATCTATCCCTGTACTCAGTTCATGAACTTCAGCGTAAGGAACCCCAAATAAGTAAGTGTATTAATATGCCTGTGGATTTGGAATTGTTTGTTGGAGACTAAATATCAGACAGCATTAGGCCTCAAAGCAGTAGACAGTTAGGCTTGATATAAAGAAAATCTTCCTAAAACTTTTTTTTTGGAGAACCTGTGTTCCTGTTCACTAGGTATCTTCAAACAAGTGTCATTGAGGATACTGTATTCAGGTTTCTTTTTCTTTTTTTGTGTTTGGAGTTGTTTTCTGAGGTCCCTTCCAACTCCAAGATTCTGGGACTCTAAAACTTCTAGGTTCAGTTATGGACGAATTGTCATTGTCTCACTGTTACTATTCTACCTGCCTTTCCCAAATTGTATGCTTTAATTTCATCCTCTGCACAAAGAGGTCTTCAATAAATTCTTCCTGATTTCTAGGTATATATTGAGTTACATTTCCAGTGGGGCTATATAATCCAAACAGAAGTAGGAAGGGTTCCCCAATAGAATGGCAGAACATCTGTACATTGGCAGGTGGTAATTTATGCCATCAAAAGAGACTTTCCATTATCAATTATGTACTATTTCAAAAGGCTACTTTCCAAAGGTATGGAGCTGAACAGGACTGAATGGCTCTTTAATTCCATGATAATTCTAATTCTTTTTTAGAAAATATTTTGCATTTTCTTTCAAGTCTAGGCAATTGGATTAATGGTATATAATTTTTTTGTTCAGTTGATTTCTCATCACCCAATTAAATTCAGCTGGGCCTCTTGCCTTGTAAATCACCAGGGCTGTGATTATCTTATGATAACCAGACACCCTGTTTTGCGCTCTTGCCTAATTGGCAATATACATAAGAAATGTTTGTGTTGCTTCTGTGAGATTAATATCTAATTTATGGAACAACAAAAATGCTTTGATTTTGCATTTGTGCCAATATTAAAATATCTCTTCATCCCAAATGGTACTTGAAAACATTGATTTCTTAGAGATATGTCTGAAAGAAAATAATTGGATATGATATTGTCTGCTTGCATATCAGTGAAAGAAAGAAAGATGAGTGTTAGTAATGCTGGCTTTTAGAGAGGTGTGGGGAATCAGATTTAATTGTGTCACAAGCTGAGTGTCACTCCCAAACCATAAAAATGTGAACTTTTCCTTGAGTGCCTGTGAACAGAGAGAGTAAATTTTCTTCAGAGTAGCAGTGGTGAATTCTTTCGAATATATGATTTATATCCTGACAGTTTGAAAAGAAGATTTGGGTTTAAATGAGCTTTCAGGACAGAAAATTTTAATCAATAAGAGCTAAAGAAAGTTCAGTTTAAATTTTAGGTGGTAGAAATGTTAGGTCCATTAACATTTTTCTAGAACCTAATGAGAGATCGGTACACATAACATTTGACATACACACATGTGTAATGAATGTGTATATTACACATACATGCACATAAGACATATTTATAAAGGATAAGTTTTGCGTTATGCCATGTTGCTACACAATCTGTGTTTACATTGTCGCTTCATCTATATTACACATAGAATATGTGTAGTATTCACTACTAAACATTAACGTTCAATGCACCAGATAACAAAGAAGTGTTTTTAAGATTCATGAGAATCTAAGCAAAACTGCCTGAATACATATTTTTCATAATCAAATATACAGGCTTCTGCTGATGGCTTACATCCTTGTGGTGACAATGTCATTTTTTTAGAGAATACAAACACAATCCGATGCTATATCGATTTGGAAAAGATATTTGGTGAAATAGTTAAAAGCGACCTTCCATCTGCTCCAGCAGTCAGAAATTGCTGGTAGCCATTTTCAGTGTTTGTAACATTTTGATGTCTGTCTAGGGAACAAGAGTACATCTAACCAGATCAAATGGAGTCTTTACTCTTTATTGTGCCTGACAGATTTTCACTGATGGACAAATGGACCAGCAGGATTTTAATGGACTTGTGGGTCCATCTCTGAGCCATGGGTGCTTTCCTTTTCTTTATTTTGCAGCATAGAGATGAATGAAATAAATGGTCCTCTAATAGCACTGATATCTTTGTTAATGAAAAATACCTTGTGCAAGAAAGGGTTTTGAATAAAGTAGAGACTTATTTTTCTTGATTCATATCAATTTAATTCAACAAGCATTTTAGCTCTCACTATATGTAAGATATTCTTCTAGGCTCTGGGGATACCAGGGCACCAGAAAAAAAGTTCCTTCTCTCAAGAGAGTTACATCCCACTGGGGATGCAATATGTGAACAGATCAGTAAATACAAGAACACTTGAAAAGTTATGAAGTATTTATATCCAGAAGGATAATGGAGTAAATAAAAGTGAAAGCAACTTCGAAAGTATAAAACACTATTGAGGTAAACTTTTATTATAATTATTGTTATAGCATTACCATAATTATGGTTTCCAGAGGAAAAAATAAACATGACACAACTTTCTGCCACTTGTAATTATACCTAGAGTTTGTGTTGGATATATGAAAAGGTAGTTCAAGTCTGGGTCTAGGACTAATGAATGAAAGGTACCAGTATTTTTTCCTTATCACCTTGTCTCTTGATGCACCTTGATTTTAGCTCCTGAGAGGTCTGGATTTGGAGTTAGGAAGAACTGGGATCAAATATTTTATTAGACACTTCCTTGTGGTCCAATCTTTTAAACTTTATAGATGAGCTGGAGAAGGAAATGGCAAAGCAGTCTGGTATCTTTGCCAAGAAAACCCCAAATTGGGTCGTGAAGACTCATATATGACTGAACAACTACAAAATATAGTGCGTATGTGTGTGAAGTGTGTCAGGGATGGGGAACATGTGACCTCAACATGTCACCATCTAGGTCCTCAAATACAGCCCACTAAGTCCAAACTTCACAGAACAAATCAATTTATTAAAAGAATTTGTTCTATAATACTCAAATTCAGTCAAAAGGCCACATCGAAGCACCTAGATGGCCACATGTGGCCTTGAGGTCACAGGTTACCCACCCCCGGCACACATTAACTTGTGTGTATGTGCATATGCATGTCTGTCTGTATGTATGTGTGTATGTGTGTATGTATGTATGTATGTATGTATGTATGTGCGTATATCTGTGTGCATGTATACATGCACACATGCATGTATGAATGCATTCATAGACACCTATATGTGTGCATGATATGCTCTCCTAACATACCCTCAGTTTAATTCAATATGTATCTAGTAAACACCTACTATGTTCAAAATATTGTGCTAGACCCTAGAAATACAGAGACATTTTTTTGAAATTATCCTGAAGAGGTTTTCCTTCTTGCATAGTCTACCATAAAGGCTACCCCACACCTTCTGCCACTTTCATGTCAGTATGCACTCTTAGAAAATTAGGCAATAGGAGTACTGGATTTGAGACTGAACAACATGAACAAGCATTTGTACTTCTCCACATCAGGATAGAGAATAGATTTGGGGTAGCACAAAAGGAAAATAAGTATTTAGATTATCTTGTGAAAGCTCACAGTGAAAGAGATTTTGATGTTTGACCTCAATGACTTCTTTTATTATTTTCTAGCATTTGTTTTCCTCTATATTTTAACTGGACAGTTAGGTGGTACAACGAATTGCAGGCAAGCCTTGGAGTCTGGAAGACTCATCTTCTTGAGTTAAAATCTGGTCTGGACACTTACCAGTTGTGTGAATCTGGACAAGCCATTTAATCCTGTTTGCCTCAATTTCCTCATCTGTAAAATGGGCTGGAGAACTACCTGTATTTCCTTGGTACAGGCAATGGTGTCCAAACTTTTTTGATCAGTTAATAATTTTAGCTACACTCCTCAAATATGTATATTTAGTTATAAATTGCAGACATGATCTAGTCAAGCAATTTTATGTATAAACTTAAATTTTCCATAATTTTTAAGATAGAAAGTTGATACTATTTATGTTAGAGTCAATAGAGAGGGACCTGATTCTATTAATGGGGAGTGGCATACTTAGACCTATATGCTAGGTAAAATCTCTTTAGCAGCTGTGTGGAGGATGTGTTAGACTGAAGAGGAGAGGTTTGAGACAATGATACTAATTAGAAGGCTATTGTACTGGTTGAGATAATAGATGTATAGAGCCTGATGTGGGGAGTGGGAGTTAGCTATGTGAGTAGAGAGTTATTATTTCTTAGATATTGTAGCATATAAAATAACAAGATTTGGTAAGTTGTTTAATACTGAGGTCACGTGTTCTTTGGAAGACGGTGGGAAATGTTGGTCCTGGACTAAGTTTTAGACTGCTTTCCAGTTTTCCCAATAGTTCTTATAAAACAGAAAATGTTTTCCTCAGCACTTTATGTCTTGTGATTTATTGATCACTGGCTTATTATTTCAGATTTTCTCTTTTCTGATTTCCATTATTTCTTATTTTCTCTTCATTTCTCTTCTAGTGACAAAACAAGATTTGGCAAATAATTAGATGTGTGGGGTGAGGGAGAGGGAGAAGTCAAGGAAAATCGGAATATGAACCTGATTTACTGGAAGAATGATAGTAAATTTCGAAGAAGGTACAAATAAAAAAAAATAAAACACTGTATGTTAAGCAAAACTGTTTGAGGACATAAAAGTACAAAAGGGTTTTTTTAAAAAAGTCATTTAATTAGGGTATGACTAATCACTTAAGCAATAGAAAGCAAAATATGGTATCTTTATTCTTTCAGAAAATAACAAAAACACATTTTCTATTAAAATTGTAGGACCAAAAATGAAGATCCAATTTTAACATATGTGTGGTTCAGGGCTTTTTATTTCTTCAGGAGAAAAAAGAAGGATCCTCTTTGGGCTATAATTAAATATGGCAAAAAGAAACTTTTTTTTCCAAGAAAAATATTATACATATATTTGTCCTAATTTCTTTTCCTTTCTTTTGCTTTTTCCTTCCCCTCTAACCTTTTTATCTTCTTCCCTCCCCTTCTTTAATATATTTTTGAACTCCATCCTTACTTAGTCTATTTCTTAGAAAAAGATACATTATAGTTATCCCTTTTCTATATAATCATAGGTTACCTTTTATAGGTATATACTCTATATTCTATAAATATATCATTATAAATTTACCCTTCCTTTTTTTCCAATAACATTTTCTTGATATATTTATTTTGAGAGGGCATAGCCTTATTTCTCAAAGTGACGCCATATCTTTTGGTCATCATGTGGAACAAATTATTCATGTTTCATTCTCTCATTAATGCGATGTCAGCACATAATCCTCGTTGTTGAGAGGATTGTCAAGACTGATGCAATCCCTTGTGATCTGACCTCCATGCCATTTAGAGCTGGTCTTCAAAAGTGAGTGCATGTTATCTTAGGAGCTTTTTTTGGGAGGTTCTCAGCTTAATGCCAGCCTTTCTCTCCTCCAACATGAAAGTCATGTATATACATAATTCAGAATGAAAAGCCTAGTCAGGAACAGTCAGCCATACATAAAGCTGTTATTAGCTGCCTTTTATTTTTAACACTTATTGTGAAAATATATGAATGTGATCTTATTGCCTTCATAAAAGTCCAGAGTGAGTTGTTGGGGCTGTTAATTTTCACTTTCCGTGTGGTGGCAGAGTGCTAGCCTCTGGAATGTTCAAGACAGCTCTTTTTATTCTGGTTAAAACAATAATGTATCTACCACTATGGTTTTATATTCCATCAGAGCTTTCTCTCCATTCTTCTGATACCTCCCTCCCCTCCCAAAACTGATAAATTACTTTCCTTTTACTTCTTCATGATTCAAATACAAAAAGTCTAAACTTGGCACTTCACTATCTTTCTTATGTCACTGAAAACAAAGAAATAGAAATAAATATATGAATGTCTGATCAATCAATCAGTAAGCATTTATTAAATACCTACGATGTTCTAGGTTCTGTGCTAAGCACTAGGGATTTAAAAAAAAGAAGAGGAAAAAGTCCCTAAGTAATTGACAATCTAATGGCAGAGAAAACACACACACACATATACACATGTATGCATGTCTGTATGTATGTGTGCATATATACATATATGCAGATTAATATATGCCTATCTATATATACATGATATGTTTTAAGATTATATATGGAGAGAAAGAGTTCTATCTATATCTATCTATATGTCTATCTATCATCTATCTGTCTATCTGTCTATCTATCTATCTATCTATCTATCTATCTATCTATCTATCTATCTATAGGTTAAGTAGGAAACAATTAACCAGGAGTAGGCGCTAGAATTGAAAGGTGTTGGAGACTGATGGCTGTCATGTTGAATATAATGCTGGTAATATATGTTACTCCACTATAATCCTACTTTTTTTTTTTTTTACTTCTCTTTAGCCTTAAGGTAACCCTGAGTTCTTGAAATCCATGTTAGGGAAGAGCAAGATCTGTCAGGCTATCCTCATGGAGCAGAGAAAGAATGTGGGATTTGGGATAAGAGGACCTGAGCTCAAATCTGGTTTCTGTAACTTGGTATTTATATGTCCTTAGACAAGTTGTTCACCTTCTCTGGCTTTCAATTCTTCATGTACAAAATTTAAGTTTGGTCTGAAAGATCTTCATGGTCTCTTCCAGGTCTCTATTTACAAGCCTGTGGAGCATGGAACTAGTGACAGATTGGGTGGATATATCTTCTTAAAGGTTATTTAGGTACTCTCATAATAAAATGACTAGCTACCAGATTATCATACGGAGCTGATAAATAACAAATAATGAAGACTGCTTACTAAGGTGTTAGGATTTGCACCCGCAAACAGAATAGTCACTCTATTCTAATCACAAATATTTAACTGAAGCATATTATTGGATCTACATAAATATAGACTCTACTACATACAACATACTCTGACCAAGATCTGGGCATGAATAACATAAATAAAATACTAGATGGTTAAAATATATTCCATTAGTTACCAATAAAATCTAATTTATGCTTATGAACTTATATACATTAGTAAACCTTATTATGATTTTTTTTTTCAGTTTTTGTATTAATTCACATACTACTTAAATCAGAAGTGGGAAGGAAAATAAGTAATTCTTTTTTTTTTTTGAGTGGTTGGGTGGGAGGAAGGGGTTGGAATCAGAACCTATGATTTTATAGGATTTGAGAACTTCTGATAAGTCAAAATCCTATACTAATTAGTATCTGCAACTACCTGGGGGAGATGAGACTTTACACGCTTTATCAGTAGTCATATAACCAGTGTTAGTCTGAAGTCAGATGTCTATCTGGTTCATCCTTTTAAAGAGTTTAGTCATCTGCATGTGAAGACATGGACAAACAACAATAACTTAAATTTATGTCACACTTTAAAGTTTGCAAAACACTTTTGCATACATTATCTTATTTCATCCTCTCAAGATTAGCAAATGATATTAGGAACTTCATTTTAAGGATGAGGAACTAGGTTTCAGAGAAATTATATGACTTTCCAAGAATCACACAGCTGGTTATTAAACAAGCATTTCCACAATATAGTAGAATGGGGAGGAGAGACGATTATGCATAAAACTACAAATTTATTAAGTATAACTTGCCATTTCTTTTAAATATATAATAAAATTATTAGTACATTTCTTTTTCCTCATTTTTCCCCTCCCCCTCCCAATCCTAGAGATAGTTATCATTAGGCACAAATATGTATACTTATATAAAACCATTCTCCATATATTTCTATTTATCAGTTTTCTCTGGATGGAGATTGTATCTTTCTTCACGTGTCTTTTTTAGTTAATTTGGTTAATCATAATAGTCAA
The DNA here is from genome assembly GCA_028646515.1 of Pseudochirops corinnae. Lineage (NCBI taxonomy): Eukaryota > Metazoa > Chordata > Mammalia > Diprotodontia > Pseudocheiridae > Pseudochirops > Pseudochirops corinnae. Next base: position 6,051 of record JAQQSV010003976.1, on the reverse strand, counting down.
AATATCTTAGTTGCTCAAAGTTGTTCTTAAAATAATATTCTTGTTACTCGTATAGAATGTTCTCTTGCTTCTGTTAATTTCTCTTCTAATTATTTCATGCAAGTCTATACATGTTTTTCTAAGATCACAGTTCATCATGTCTTATAGCACAGTCACTTTCCATCACAGTCACATAACACAACTTGATCAACAGGTGATATCTAACAAGGGATAGCAAACAGTCCTAACTCAGCACGCTCTCCACTATTTCCTCTCTCAAAGCTTATATTGTAGAAGGTTTTAATTGTGGGCTCTGAAACCCTAGATAATAAGCTGAATGGTGTTTAGAGGTCAAATGAAGGACCAAGAAAGAACACTAGGCTTACAACTTTTTACAAAATAGGGTAAGGAAAGTCTAGTTCCAGCACTGATCCCTTCCCTAGAGAACCGTTTATTGCTCCATTTTCCCTTTGACGCTAGCAGGCCCCATTTCCTTTCCCAGCAAGCTCTTTACCACTCCCCTCTCCATATCTGTTTTTTTTTTTTTTACTTTTCCCAACTCCCCAATAGAGATTGTTCATGGGTATGTACAATTTAGTGACTATTGTGTTGTTGTTGTTCTTGTTTAATTTCACTTTGTTTTCCAGAATGGATAGACCATTTCACACTTTTGCTAATTACTTTAGTCCTATTAACAATGCCTTTTTCTGTATTTTTCTATCAACTGTGTCAATTTGTAAGACCTGAAATGAAAACTGTAAGTTGTAATTTGCATTTCTATGATTATTAGGGATTTGAGTGAAATATTTTTCATTTGATTGATATTTTTTTTCAAAAGGAAACAAACAAAAAATTTTCACATCTTTTAATCTCTTAACTATTAGAAAATAGCTTAAGGTCTTACGTACTTGCCTAATTAATTCCATATATAGCTGAAATATTAAACTTTTACCAACGATATTGGCGTAATATTAAGTAGCTATGAACACATTCATGAAGGTTCAACATTCTTTAGGCTAATGCTCATGTAATGTGTGAGTGTCTAAACAATAGGTCTTAAGTCAAACAAATATGGAAATTTGTCATGGCAAGTCTAAGTGAATTTCCTTAAAATAAAATATGTCTGAGTTTATAATTCCTTTGAGGGAAGGGTCTTAAACTTCTTTGATCTTCTAGTACCTGGTAGGGTGTCCTATGTCAGTCTCTAACAATTAAATAATTATTAATTCTTAGATATCAATGTGCATCTATGATATTATATGTAATGTCAAAATACAGTAAACTTTTATCAACTTTCCTATGGATCCAAAAGACCACTCATGATCCATTCTGAAACTTTTAAAATTATATCAATTCTTCTAATACAAGTGTTTTTAACCTGAGATCAATGATCATTTTTAAAATATATATATATTGGTAATTGCATTTCTATATAATTGCTTTCCTTGGTGATCCTGTATTATGCATTTAACTATTTTCTTCAGGAGGAATTCATAGGCTTAAGCAGACTGTGAAATGAGTTCCATGAAACAAACAAACAAAAAAGTTAATAATCCTTACTCTCAGACATATTACTTTTAATTTGTCTATTCTGTTTGGAATTGCAAAAAAAAAAAATCAGAGAACGGGGATAGGTACTAAACCAGTGATTTTATTTGTATGGAAAAATTCTAAATGAGCAAACTCCCTTTACTCATATATATGGGTACCATTTTTGCAACAGATAGTCCTAGAGCATGGAGTTAGTGGTTATGACTTACCCAGGGTCACTCATTTACTGTGTCAAAAGTGGAATTTCAAACCGCATGTTTTTGGCTCTAATACCAGGAATATATAATACCCCATTATTCCATGCCTCATCATGAATAGAGTTAACCTAAATATTTTTATGAAGTTCCCTAAAAGTTAAGGAAGAAGCAATAATTTTAAATCTGTGAATTTAAATTCAATATCTTATCAAGAGTGCAGATAGAAAAATGCAGCATAAGTCACAAATAGTATGACCAGTGATATTTAAATAAGAGTTAGTCAAAGAGCAATATCTGAAATTTCCAATTGGAAAAGAATAGAGAAAAGTTCAATTTTAATATAATGAAAGAAAGCACAGTCAATAAAGGAATCTGCAATGCAGGGAAGAAATAATCACTTTAAACAAAAGAATATGACTAGTTCTAGAAGACTTTAGTGGTTGTACTAATGATGACCTTTAAAAATAGAAATTCAGAATGAAAGAAAAAGTAGAAGAGAATGTGACTCTAAAAGAAAATATATTTCATCACACTTAGGTGGAATTAAATGAAACAGATTAGAGACAACATTTTAGGTGTACATCTAAAAAATTTAAGAAGTGAAAGTGAAAATGTAAAAACCTAATTGGCTGTCATCAGCTATTACTGTGGGTTAAAATACAGAGTTGCACATCATTATAAAAACCTGTGCTTTGCAGAAGAGTTGGGCATTGGAACACTATGTAAGTCTGAAAAAGAAACCTCTGGGAAATGATCTAATGGTTGTAATTATACAACATATAACAGGATAAAAGTTCAACCACATAAATATTGATGGCAATTATCTGAGAATTAAATGCATGCTTCAAAATGTAAGGGCCATAGGAGAATTAAATACTTCAGCATGAATCTTGTTTGGCAGCAACAATGGAAGCCCTTTCTCCAAAGTGGGGCAATATCACAAATGCATGATTACTTAAGGATTTTGATGTGGGGGTAAGATTAGGTTACTATCGCAAGAACTGGAAGACCCTGAAAAATAATCCATAGCTACAAAGGTAGAACATTCACAAGCTGAGTGAATGCTAAGAATGATAAATTTCTGTACAATTAAATATACTCTGAGATACATTGTGGCAAACTTTGAAGTAGAAAAAGGAAATGCTTTATATATATTGATTTATCTATTAAAGAAGAAACCTTTAGAATGTTTGAACTTTATAGAATTGTAGATGATTTAATTAGTTATGAATAATAAGAGAATCTAGGCCTAATTTGATCATTAAAAGAGTGATTTTCGATTAATGTATTTTGACTATCAAACCTCAGTCAGGGATATAAATCATTGTTCTACCTTGTTCGTATAATTTAGTTTTTGAGGTTAATATGGAAGCAAAAGGCAAGTTTATATGACCTTTTCTTTTTGTCAATGAAGTAGCACCCACCCCTGATAAAGGGAAATCCAAGGGGGCAGCAAGAACCAGGAAAATCAATAAACAATAAATATTTCTTTAGCACCTACTATCTACCTGTCCTTGTGCTAAATGCTGAGAATATCAAGAAGAAGAAGAAAGACAGCCTCCACCTGCAAGGAACTTACAATCTGATGATTGGAGACAAACACATGAAGTTGCAACCCTGCAAAGGAACTAACAGGAAAAAAAAAAGGTAACTGGAAATTCTGAGACCTCTATAAAAGTGAGGCTTTCAGAGAAACTTTTTGCTCTGCTCACCAGTCTTCCAATCAGAGGAAACAGACAGCTAAGGGTATTGAAGAGATGTTAAGTACCAAAGCTGAAATAATCTCCAGGACTATGAGAATTTTAGGGATGATCTTATAGTGAGGAAAAGAATGATAGTCACACAGTTCAAATCAAGTAGAGCAATTGATGGGAAATGACGAGGTTAAATAAACCATAACCAACACCTGACCACTATTTCCAATTGTATCCTGATCTAATTGTTTTTCTTCATTTCCCACAGGGCTGTACTTACATTTAACTCCTTTGATTTCTCCATGATCCCAGTGAATTCATCATTAGGAAATCTCATTATTTTGCAAGATTCCATCAGCCTTATTGCACACCTCATCAGTATCTTCTTTCCCTCTTATTGGAGGATGGAAATATAAGCTCCTCCATTTAAGGAGGGAAACAGGACAAGTATATCTTTGTCTGTTCAATTTCCACCTATTGGACTCATTTCAGAATTCTTTGACTTCTTGAACATTTCCACTCACTGGGTACTGCCTTTCCCCAACTTTCAAGCTTTCTTCCATTTGATTGCTTGTTCCTTGTGAACTGTCTTTCTTTTTGTATTCCAAGTACTTAGCACAGTGCCTAGCAAATGGAAGGCACTTGATAAATATTTACTGACTATTCACAGTCCAAAAGCCCTAGCATAGACCCTTGGGAATAGCAATGTAAAATAAGTTATTTCTTATTCCAGTGCACCTACAGCTGCTATTCAGAGGAGAAAACAATGTGGAAAGAGGTTCCTTGCCCTCATCACAATCACCAGTAACAAATGACCAATGGCCTCCAACAGGTAGAAGGACTCTCAAGCCCTAGTAGTAAAAACACCTATAAAATTTGTGGCCCCCTTGGTCATTATCCAGAGAGATATTGCCTATGTAGAAAATGATAGCCATGTTTACCAAGTCCCAACCACAGGACTGGCAAGTTAGTTAAAGAGCACCTTAAGGGATAGAAAGGAGACATTAATTGCCAAGCAAGTCAAACCACCATCTTGACCTTGACCATCATCTTCCTTTAATCCCTTACAGAAGTAGCCCCAAAGCCTTCAGCTAAAAGCTTTGGGACTAATACTGTTTCTGGGCCATTATCTACAGACAGCATCCTGGAAAGCAACCAGGCAACTGTTCATACAGGTGCTACAGTCATGGCCAATGAAGATAAATGGAAGAAGATTCTTGTGACCAAAGTCCTTGGCACTGTCAAATGGTTTAACTTAAGAAACAAGTTTTTTATCAATAAAAATAACATTAAAGAAAAGGCATTACCTTGCTGCTGAACAATTAGAATCACAAAACTTTTCCATCTTACTTGTATCTACAATTTTTTGTGTATATTTCTCCCCCATTAGGTGTTCTCCTTAAGAACAAAATTTGCCTTACTTTTTGTTTGAGTCCTTAGCAATTTGAACATAACATTTTTAAAAATATATATATTTATTTTTAGTTTTCAACATTCATTTTCACAAGAATTAGAGTTACAAATTTTCTCCCCATCTCTTCCTTACCCCCACCCCAAGAAGGTAAACGTACTGAATATCCCTCCTCCCAGTCTGCCCTTTCTTATACCCCCCCCCCCATCTCCCACCTTCCCTCCTTTCCTCTTCCTTTCTTGTAGGGCAAGAGAGATTTCTATACCCCATTGCCTGCATGTCTTTTTTCTTATTGCATGTAAAAACAAATTTTTGACATTTGATTTTAAAACTTTGAGTTATAGATTCTCTCCCTCCTTCCCTCCTTACCCACCACTGGGAAGACAAACAGCTCAATATAGGTTTTGCATGTGCAGTTATGCAAAACATTTCGATAGTAGTCATATTAAGAAAGAATAACTATATTTCCCTCCATTCTGTCCTGCCCCTCATTTATTCTATTTTCTCCTTTGACCCTTTACCTTTTCAAAAGTGTTTGCTTCAGACTCCCCTCCCCCTCAATCTGCCCTTCTATCATCCCTCCCTCTTCTCCCCTTTCCTCCTACCTTCCTGTAGGGTAAGATACCCAATTGAGGATGTATGTTATTGTTCAGCTCTGCTTTTTTCATCAAGAATACTTGAAAGTCCTCTATTTCTTCGAATATCCACATTTTTCCCTGAAGTATTATAATCATTTTTTTCAGGGTAGGGGATTCTTGGTTTTAATCCTAGTTCTTTGCATCTCCAGAATATCATATTCCAAGCCCTTTGATCCCTTAAGGAAGAAGCTAATAAATCTTGTGTAATGCTGATTGTGTTTCCACAATACTCAAATAGTTTCTTCCTGACTGCTTGTAATATTTTTTTTTTTCCTTCATATGAGAACCCTGGAATTTGGCTATAATATTTCTAGGAGTTTTATTTTGGGGATCTTTTTCAAGAGATGGTTGATGAGATTTCTGTTTTACCCTTTGGTTTTCCTTAATAATTTCTTGAAAGATGATGTCTAGGCTATATTTTTTATCATGGCTTTCATGATTTCATTCAATAATTTTTATATTATCTCTTCTATATCTATTTTCCACATCAGTAGTTTTTCCAAGGAGATATTTCACATTGCCTTTTGTTTTCATTCTTTTGGATCTGTTTTATAATGTCTTGATTACCCATAAAGCAATTA
>JAQQSV010003975.1:0-14950 GCA_028646515.1 Pseudochirops corinnae | reverse complement strand
AACAATGCATTAGTGTTTCAATTTTTCTACATCCTCTCCAGCATTTATCATTTTCCTGTTTTGTCATCTTGGCCAATCTGACTGGTGAGATGTGGTACTTCAAAGTTGTTTCATTTGTATTTCTCAGAACAGTAGTGATTTAGAGCATTTTTTCATATGCTTATAGATATCTTTAATTTCTACCTCTGAAAATTGCCTGTTCATATCCTTTGCCCATTTATCAATTGGGGAATGACTTGTATTCTTATAGATTTTACTTAACTCCCTGTATATTTTAGAAATGAGGCCTTTATCAGAGACACTAGTTGTAAAAATTCTTTCCCAATTTCCCACTTCCCTCTTAATCTTGTTTACATTGCCTTTGTTTGTACAGAAACTTTTGAATTTAATGTAATCAAGATTATCCATTTGCATTTTATAATGCTCTCCAACTCTTCTTTGGTCATAAAGTTCTCCCTACTCCATAAATCTGACAGGTAAATTATTCTTTGCTTCCCCAGATTGCTTACAGTATTAGCCTTTATACCTAGATTGTGTACCCATCTAGACTTGACTTTGGTGTATGACATTAGATGATGGTCTATGCCCGGTTTCTGCCATACTCTATTCCAATTTTCCCAGAAGTTTTTGTCAAATAGTGAGTTCTTATCCCCAAAACTGGGGGCTTTGGGCTTATCAAACAGCATATTACTGTAATCTTTGACTACTGAATCTTTTGTACCCCATCTATTCCATTGATCTGCTTCTCTATTCCTTAGCCAGTACCAAGCAGTTTTGATGACTGCTGCTTTATAATACAGATTAAAAGCTGGTATGGCTAGGCCACCTTCCCTAGCATTTCTTTTCAATAATTGTCTTGATATTCTGGACCTTCTGTTCTTCCAAATGAATTTTGTCACTGTTTTTCTAGTTTTATCAAATAATTTTTTTGGCAGATTGATTGGTATGGCACTGAATATATAATTTAATTTAGGTAAAATTGTCATTTTTATTATATTAGCTCAACCCAGCCATAAGCAATTGATGTTTTTCCAATTAGTTAGATCTGATTTTATTTGTGTAAAAAGTGTTTTGTAGTTGTATTCATAACAAATTGTTTTCTTCAGTTAGCTTTTGTACCTCCTTTTCCGTTTGGCCAATTCTATTTTTTAAGGAGTTGTTCTTTTCAGCATACTTTCCCCCTATTTTTTCAATTGTATTTTTTAAAGGCATTGTTCCATTTTTCTTCCATCTCTTTAATCTGGCTTTTAAAATCCTTTTTGAGCTCTTCTAAGAAGTCTTTTTGGCCTTGAAGCCAATTCATATTCCCTTTTGAGGTTTCAGATGTGGGTATAGTGACAATGCTGTCATCTCTTGAATTTGTGTTTGTATCTTCCCTGTCCCTATAATAAGAATCTGTGGTCTTTGATTTACTATGTTACTTCTTTCTCATTGTTTTTACCTTTTTCCTGGCTTTTAAAGATGACCTTCATTTCTGGAGCACAGTGGGTACTGATCCATGCTTCTTGTGCTGAGGACTAGGGACCTACTTACGGTTTTGTGTGCTGGATCCTCAGGTTCTTGCAGCTGGAATCTATTCCTTACTTGGTGCTGGTTTGAGGTCTCAGGTTGAGGTGTGGGGGGTCATACCACTGGAGGTCCCTTCCTTGCAGGGTGCTGCATCAGAGCACAGGTAGGCTCCGCAGCTAGTGGACACCCATCTGCCACACAAGTGGTGGTTCTCTGCACTAGTGTCTGCAGGTTCCTCATGCTGGTGTGCACTGGTTCCGGTCTGAGCAAAGGCATGTGGTAGGAGACGGGGCCTTGTGATGGCACTGTTCTGGGGCTCTGGATCTCCTGCTGTTTCACTGACTTGCTGCTGGTTTTCTAGAATGCCTCCTATCCTATACTTGTCTTCTTTAGCCACAGCAAGAGGGACGTTTCCCACTAATCCCCCTAGCCTGATAAGCTAAAAACTATCATACCCTATATTTCTGCTGGCTGCACTGTTACAGGATTTTCAAGGTCAGTAAGGGACAGTGAGAGCAAGTTAATGCTTGCTCCACCATCTTGGCTCCCAGAAGTTCAGCCTCATGTGTCTTTATTTAGTTAGTAAAACAATGAAACCTATAACTGAGGGTATCTTTTAAAGAATCTGTTCACACCATAAATTGGATGAAGAATCTGGCAGCGATTATTGTTTATATTTTCTTTGTAATTCCTAATAATATTCTCATAGTGTTCTAAACATGAATGGTATTTAGTGAATGTGGTCATTGGATGTAATAGAAATCTCTCCAGCTTCCTTAGGACAGAGATCCCCAACTAAGACACCTGAGTATATACTGGTAGATCTCCTAGCCAGTTGCTGCTGTAAGATCCTATGCTAAACCACGCCGTACTCTCCATTGTAGGGGTTGGATTTCTAGTGAAAATATGAACACAGCACATTGTGACATTCTCCTCTGCTCCTTCCTCCTTTGTTATTTTGCTTAGGTACTTCAGTAACTAAATCTTCATCAAATCCTTCCTTCAAATGCCCCTATTCCAGTGACATGAAGACCTTAGGGAAATGGAACTTAAATGTTACTTATAGAAGAGCTGGTGTTGATTTTGCTTGTGTGACCTTGGACACCCAGTCTCTACTCTCTGGTTCAATTAATCATGAAGCATTTGTTGAATATACCCTATCTTCCAGGCACTGAGAATACAAGAAAGAAACAAGTCTCTCTCTTCAAAGAGGTTAAACTCTATTGGGGGAAACAGCATGCTTGAGAATATGCACAAAATATATATATTGCCTAGATGCCTTAAGGGAGTGTAATGTGCCTTCCAATTCTGACAGTTCCCATTTCTATGATTTTAACAGTTGCAAATGCTACTGAATATCCATGACATTTGGTGTATTTGTAAAATCAAATTTGACCTGATGAATCTACAAGAGACCGGGGGGTGGGGGGGGGGGGCGGGAAGGGCATGCCGTAGTAGAACGAATACTGGATTTAGAATGAAGATTTGGGTCCAAATTTTATCTGACATTTATTAGCTGTGCAACCATGGGCAAGTCATTTAATGCTGCTGAACCTCTGTTTCCACATCTGTAAGATGAGGAAGTTGAACTAAATGATTGCTTTGAGCTATAAATCTAAGACTCTATGAAACACTAGGCAACAGGATTTTAACCATCTATTTTTTTCAGGTCTCCATTTTGCAGGAATATTTTCTGCATACTACTGATGGGCATATCAATGGCAAGGAAAATTTAATAAGAATCCATTTAGTCTGTTAAAAATGTAAAAAGAGAAGGAATGTATTGTAATACCTTTTTATAAGTACTGCAGCTAGAGATGTTATAATCATTATATGTAGCACAGAGCTATTTTCTCTAGGTGCACACACACACATGCACACACATGTGCACGCACACACACACACACACACATACACACATACCGCAGAGCCACACTAATATATACATATTCCAGTTGTTCAATTGTTTGTTTTTTGTTTCTCCCATAGAAAGAAAAATAAGAATGATTACTCCCTAGGGTTTTGTTCACATTGATAAAATGGCTCATGTACTCCATATTCTATGACTAATGGTTACTAACCTAGGAAACAACTTTCTCTGAATATAGATTTATGTGAGTGTTTTGAGTCCATGTTATACTGGGTTTATGGCCCTAAGTGTCTCTCTCTTGTTCTCTATGCTATGTGCTATTACAGAAGTGAAATGCAGGTCTGACTGAAAACAGCAGTAATTGATTCTTTTTTTTTTTTTATCATCTTAACTAGCTAAAACATTAACTTTAAGAGAGCATTCAATTTATGTTGCTCTTTTGATTTCTTTTTAATTCATCTTCTTTCATTCTCACCCCTTTATCCAAAAGTTTCTTTCAGAATTCTTTTGGGAGGGATGATGGAATTTAAAGACAGATAAATGAGAAGTGAATCCCACACTGCCACTCTTCTTAGTAGTTAAAGATAACCAGAACCTTACAAATTTTGATTATTTTGCCTTCTTCTGATTAAAACATTTGACCCTTTCATTGCAGAAATATTCTTCCTGAGGCTTTTCATAAATGAAGCTTCAACAAGTATAAAATTTAAGTCTTTTAAAAAGTATACATCAAAAATCTGAGGCTCCCATAAAAAATTTGGATATAGATTAAATGCACAGACTTTTTGGCAACAGCTGAGCATGGATTACTCGTTAAAATACTCAAATGCAGGGCATGGCCCAGGACTTTATGGTTTTGTATTAAACAGTTGGCTAAGCAGTAGAGTTTTATGGTTTTATGTTAAACAGTTGCATAAAGGATTATTCACACACCAGGATCATTGTCCTGCTACAATAGTAAATACTGTTTCAAGATATGCAGTCCCAAATAATGCTTTCTAAAATGTCACAAAGTATAGAATGGTTCAAAACTCCTCAGGCTTCTAGATGTCTCCTTTATATATTTTATTCAATTATTTTTTCTCCTTTTAGCCCATATACTACTATGAAAAATTACAATTATTCAATCATGTAGTATTTGATAAGCACCTACCACATTTAAGGTATTGTACTAAGCCCTAGGGATACAAAGAAAAGCAAAAACAAATTTAAAAAAAGAGTTCTTGCTTTCTAGGAGTCTAATGGAGAAGACAAAATGTAAACAATTATAAGCAATGAAGAAAAATAAAGGATAATTTGGGGGTAGTATCACAGTGTGTATATGTAAATATATGTATTTATATATACATACCACACACGCAAATATATTATGTGTATGTGTTATGTGTGTATACATACACACATGTGCACACACACACACACCTTTGCAAAAAAGTATTTGTTAGGCACCTGAAGGCTCATGATTCTGTGCTAGGTACTATACAGAATCGGGTTACAAGGTAATGCAATCTTGTATGTCTGTTAGCCTGTCATATACATGTGTGTGAGTGCATGCGCACACGTGTGTGTGTGTGTGTGTGTGTGTGTGTGTAGAGTTTCCAGGAAAATATGTTTTCCCCTGAATATTCCTGTGAACCCTAGCAGGCAAATGTCAACTGATATAATTCTAAGGAAAGATATACACAGCTTTCATGCCTCCTGGTCTTATTTAACCTGGATTGTATAGCATAAGGAAATAGTTTTCTAGTAAAAAAGGCTACTATTACTGAGTCTTCTTATCATCTTGTTGTCAAGGCTTCCCTTCCTCTCACAAAAACTAGATGTTCATTTGAAAAATAGGATTTTAAAAAAATTATTCAGCCTTGTTTTGTGTATGTGTGTATGTATAGGTATGCACACGTGTGTATGTAGTAAGACATTCTTAATATTTTGTATTATATCCATGAATATGTATTCATTTTTAATCACTTTGTCTAATTGTTCAATGGACAATGCACTTGAGGCAACATCCTATAAACCGTGTCAAGGATTAAAGTAATTTGTCAGCAAATATTTATTAGAATTCATGAGTATAAGGAACACCCCAATATAGAGAGGTCTGTTTTCTTTTATTAATCTTATAATATCCTGGAATTATACTGAAAACCTAGGACTAAGCATGTTCCAAATGGGTCCTATTCTGGACCTGAAGAATTTAGAATCTACTTTCTCTACTCAAATTACTTAAGTGATGTATTCAAATGCAAAAATATCAATTTGTTGTTGGTGTTCAGCTGTGTCCAACTCTTTGTCACAACACTTGGGGTTTTCTTGGCAAAGATACTGGAATGTTTTGCCATTTCCTTCTCCAGATCATTTTACAGATAAAGAAACTGAAGCAAACAGTTGAGTGACTTGCCCAGGGTCACACAACTAGTAAATTTCTAAGACTGGATTTAAACTAAGGTCTTCAGTGACTCCAGATCTGGTGCTCTATCCACTGTGCCACCTAGCTGTCATCAATTACATGTATATAAAATGTTACATGGAGATGGTGTGGTCCCCCTCCTCTGTCAATCCTCTCTCCTTACCATGGCTTTGTAATAACAGTAGTCAAAAATCTTAGGACACACTTAATAATAAGGGAAAGATGGAAAGGCACAGAAGTTCTTGTGCCAGCAGAGTCTGCTATTTAATGCTTTAGCTACAAATTCCATTTTCACAGCCCAACTTGTGCAATTTACAGATAAGGAACTGAGATCTAGTTATATGACTTGCCCAAGGTCATACATACATGGTGCACATAACAAAAGCAAGTCTATGTATGCAACTTTCTTTATCTGACTCTGCCTGTGCCAAATGAGATGAAATGTTGGTTGTTCTAATTTGTCATAGCTCTCTAAGATTAATTTCATAGAAAAGCAACCCAAGAGATTTATCTGACTCCTGACTATTCCTAGGGACATACAAAGGAATCGAGCTGACCAAATCACCTTGTCTGTGATTCTGCTACTGTAGGCATAATATTCTTACCCTTTTGGCCCTTGTTCTTTTATATAGACATAGAATTACAAGAAAAAAAGGGGCTTTTAGGTAAGCTATTTTATTTCATTTATTTGTAGATGAGCAACCCAAGTCCTGGAGAAGTTACATGATTTGCCTAAGCTCACAGAGGTAGGAAGTTAACTTTATGACATCACCTTCACTGTAATTTCTGCCCTTAAATAGTTGGGCAATATAATATAATACAATATAATATAACACAAAATAAATTGGGCAATGGTGAGAGGGAATATTGGGGAAAATGCTACATTTCAACCTTGGACCAGGGAAAGCATACAGTTTGTTTGTTTTTTTTAATTTTACCCTTGTTTTTCTCCCATATTGGGTGGAATTAGACTAATCAATAATCTGGGCCCAAATGATTATTTAATTAGCTATCTCCTGAAATTGAATTACTTATTACAGTATTTCATTTCCTGGAATGGATGATATTTTATTTATGTGGATGAAAATGTGCATCTGTAATGGAAAAATCAATTTCTAAGTTATTTATTCCAATAAGTTGGGTTTTTTAAAATAATTTTGAATGTAAGATTGAAAATTTGACTGTATGGGCTGAGTTTACACTAAAAGAAAGATGATTCAGGAGGGATAGGGCAGCTCACTGTCAAAAGGAAACATATTTTTGCTACATAGATTCTTTAGTTATGTGATTTAATATGTAAACTATGTACCTCATCTTCAGTAACTGCTTTTCTTCTGATTCAAGGAAAGTGATACTTTCAAATTCATAGACTTACAAAACTTGAGAAATAGTCTGGAGATGTCAAACACATCACCCACAAGCCATGCAATATAATAAATAAAAAGAAAATGTAGATACTAGAAATATGTAGTTTTCTAAGTCAATATGTGACTAGCATTGATGCTTATTTATGGTTTACTAGTCAACATTTCTATTTGAGTTTGAGATTATTAAGTTGAGTGAGTAGAAAACAATACTGATTTTAAATATCTTAACATCAGGGTTTTATTACTGTAAGGAGCTTTTCAACAAAATAAAGTCAAAAGATAAAACAACAGGATAATTGGTGGAGCATATTTGGATGATCTGTGATATTTTCACTGCCTATTTGGAACTGTTTCTTCTTGTTCATTTGATTCAGTCAAGTCTGAACTTTTGTAACCTCATGGACCATACTGTCCATGGGGATTTCTTGGCAAAGATACCAGACTGGTTTGCCATTCCCTTCTCCAGTGGATTAAAGTGAACAGAGGTTAAGTGATTTGCCCAGGGACACGCAGTTAGTGAGTGTTTTAGGAGAGATTTGAACTTAGGTCTTCCTATTTAAAAAGGCCCAGAGCTGAATCTAATGAGCCACATAGCTACAGTTTATAAATGAAAAAAAAAAATCTCTTCTCCTTTCCACTATTGATGTGGTAAAAATTTTTAGTATTTCACACTTAGAAGGGGAAGGAATTGACTTTTAGGAATTATTGGAGAGAATTAGCAGGCCATAGAGGGTAAAGAATCTAGCCTAGAATCAAGAAAACCAGGATTTAAGTTATGCACCTGACAAACACTGACTGAATGATTTTGGGCTAGTCACATGACTTCTTAGTACCTTGGTCACTCTTTGTGTTTAAGAGCAGGATGAGATATGGTTTGGTAGAGAGAGGTTCTTCATGGAAAGTTCCCTATCCTGATGAAATCATAAGGGTGATCTAGATATATATACACATCTATACCTATAGTGTTATGTATGCACACACATATACATACATTATATCTATAACTACAATACTGTATCCACAGATATACACATATACAATACACAGATGTAAGTATGTATATCAGAATATCTGACAAGCCTCATTGCAGTTTAAAGTTTAAATCTATACTAAGATTTTGGGGACACCTGAGCATGTCACTATCATTCTCACCCAAAGCACTTAGAGATAGATATCTATAACAACCTTTTGGTTATAAGGAAATTATCTCAAAATGTTTTATTGTACAAATTAATATGTTGGATACATGGTCTAAAATAAATGTGATGGTGAAATTACCTTGCTCTTTCTCTTTCTCTCTCTGTATATGCACACACACATACACACACACACATTCACATTCATACATATATACTACATATTACTATATTTATATACATATACATATATATGAATGTGTACATATAAACAAAATTAATATATGCCTTGTGTACATATTTACATATATGTGTGTGTGTATAGACAGATACACACCACACACATACTCACAAACTTGATATAGATATAGATATAGATATAGATCTGCATATTGTGTATATATGTATATGCTTTCCCCTGTCTTTTCTCTCTCTTTGCTGAAAAACAGTTGACAGCAATGCACCCTGTGGATTGCAGACTAACAGAAAAGCCTTTATCTACTCCCCTCTCTGTTTCTGAATTCAAAGTGAATTTATGTTCAGCTGTTCATACTTGGCCCACCAAAAGCTTCCTGTGTGACTCTGAGAATAGCTTAAGAACTTTTGGAGTGGGTAGTAAAATGCTACTAGCCATGTGTGTCACAGAGGATACCAGGCCAGACACGTTGTTGCTACCATTACAACACTGGCTTGTCTCCAATCTAATTCACACATCTGACTATGTGGAGAATTTATGTTCACATGTTAGACTGCTGTTTGGCAAATTAGTACAGGAATGTAGGAGGCCATGGAATTCTTCCTACCATCCTTCCCACCTCCCTAGTCCAGATCTATAGCTAGATAGTAAAGGAGGAAGCCTATCAGAGTGATTTGAAGAGAGCCACAAATCTCAGCATTACCCCTCCTTCTTCCACATATCCCCCATCTGCCTATAGTGTTGCTATATTCACATAAATTAGATCCTCAGAGAAAAAAACATATAGCCTATCCCTGAAGGAATGGAAATGGGGATGAGGATGGGAATGGGATTGAATCATACCCTTAGAAACTCTTCTAAATCAAAGGAAACTTAAATGACATTTAGTTCTGTCTTTTTGTGAAAGAGTTCCTACTATAGTACTGTCCACCAAAAGTAGTCTATGAAATGCCACTTGTTGATTCCAGTCCTTCCTCTGGCTATGTAACCCTAGGTATATCAGTGAACTTTTCTGTGCCACTTGGCAACTCTCTGGAACTTTAGGTTGGAGAATAGTTTTAAGTTAAAGCAACTTTAGGTTGTGCAAGTGCCTTGATGAAGAGAATATCTTCACTGGGAGTTCCACTTATAGATGCAATAGAACCATTTAAAAAAATCTTATTGTAGTCCTGAATTCTCTAGTCCTTGCTCAATGCTCTTTTCATCTTATTTTGAGTTTAGAGAACTAGCTCTTTTTATTTGAATTCCATTACTGGTACTAATAATAGATATAGAGACAGAAAGACAAGATTCAATTTTTCTTAATTGTATAAATATTGCATTCCTCCTTGATAAAAATTTCAATATTTGTTTCATTACTTTATCAATCTCTACCTCTTTTTGAAGTTATATCTCAGATTTTTTTCAGAAAATGAAATCAAATAACTATTAAATTTATTTTTCTCTATTTTCTCTGCTCTCAATATTCTCCATAATTATTTCATCATGATCTGATTATATTGTATTTAACTTTGAATAATTTTACATGGTCCCTGCAGAACTTTTTTTAGAGCTTTGAGTGACGTAAGATTTTTAAAATGTCAATGAACATTTTTCTTGCAGATTTAGAATTTTATTTTCTATTTGTTGGTCTGTCAAATGGAAATGCTTTGTCAAGAGGCAATAGCAATAGAAATAGCATGGACTCATTTTCATGTCAAATAGATATATATGAACTCCATGAAAGAATAAAGATGATTTGTCAAGCTGGCAAATGTTACCATAAACAAATCAGTCTCTTCTAAATTATTTTCATGGTATGTATTTTCAAAACAAGGCAAGCAAATTTTATGTGATTAATTCAAAGAGGTAGGAAGGCAAGAATGCAGAAAGTAGAGCTCCCGGCACTTGCCATTTGAAATGTGTTGTTTAAGTGATTTCCCATTAAGGACATTCTTTGTTTCCTAAGATGGAATGAAAAGTTTAATTTAACTCTAATTAACTAGGAAGCAAAACATGAATCTTGGTAGTGGTTTTTGTTGTTGTCTTTTGTCTTCTCCATTAGAAAGTATGCTCCTTGTGAAAAGAAACTGTTTCATTTATTATTTTTGTATCATCAGGGCCTAGCACAGTACCTGGAACATGGTGGGCACTTAATATTTCTAGATGATGCATTTAATTTAATTACTTTAGAAATCAGATCTTTAAGTGAGATCAATTATGGTTATTTGTGAATAACTATATTGATATATCATGATACAATGATGATGCTTATATATTTATAAATATACCTATGTAAAAAAATACAAAATGTTGAAATACATTAGAAATCTAATTTTCTTGATGTTTTATAATACATAAAAATAGTACTGCAGATAACAGCAATTTTAATTTTTTTACCCACAAAAATTGTGTTCATTTTGGAAAGCATACAACAAAAATGATTTAAATCAGAGTTGAGACCTAAAATAAATGAAGAGATGGTAAGAGAGCGTTGTTTAGTTAGTTCAGTCATGTCTGATGCTTTGTGACCTCATTTGGGGTTTTCTTGGCAAAAATATTGAAGTGGTTTGTATTTTCTTCTCCAGTTCATTGTACAGATGAGAAAGCTAAGGAAAACAGGGTTAAGTGAACTACCCAGGGTCACACAGCTAATAAGTATCTGAGGACACATTTGAACTTAGGAAGATGAATCTTTCTGACTTCAGGCCTGGTATTCTATCCTCTGTACCACCTAAGAGAGTACCCAGCTGAATAAAAAGAATTCATATCGATGGACCCAAAGAAACTGGATCCCAGATTGCCAAAAGTAATTTCATTTTGGAGTAGTCTCATTTGCTAGCAATATTTTTCTTTACATCACACCTGAATGGGATAATCTAAAACTTATACCATTGATTTTGTTGAATCTCTGTAGGCAACAGAACAAGTCAAAACTCTTTTCAACACAGCTGATCTTCATATCCTTGAAGTTAACTATCATAACTTCCTAAGTTTTATCTTCTCTAGGTTAAACACATACACAGTTCCTTCAACAAACTGAAGTCTGAGGGTCTTCACAGTTGTAGTCATATTTTTATGGATATTCTACTGCTGATCAATTTCCTTCTCCTGCCCCTTTGCCCCATCTAGAAGCTCAATATTACATGGCAGATCTGTCCAGGGTAGAGTCCAGTGGGACTGACATCTCCTCTTTCTGAATACTATCTTTCTTTTAAAGGAGACTAAAATTGAATCCATTTTTGTGGCTACAACATCACATTGCTGATATGGAGCTGGTGATCCACTAAAACCCTCAGATTTTTTTTTAAATCTCTCCCATTCCAACCCACTGCCTAGAAGTACTATTCTACACTTCAAAAGTCACATCTCCTACTCAAGTCTTCCTCACTGGTTTACTGTGGCTATAATTGGAGTCAGTCCTTTTCATAGTGTTTCTAGGAGAACTATTTTCATAGGTAACATGATATTTGAGAATAGGGAACACATTAAGCACTCTAACACATTACCATACATGTTAATTTTTTTTTCAGATGATAGCCAGCTGTCACCTTGCTAAGTGAGGAGATAAATCTTGAGAGGAAGTAAGAGTTCTAGACTTGCATACCTGTCCAAGTAAGCTTCAGTAAGATAAAATAATCACAGTGGGGACTCTGGGATGCCTAAGGTCAGCATAGGTTTCACTGTGGCAGAGATACAGAAGATAAAGTTTAGCTACTTAAGTGGTGTTGAATAGATCCAGCCTCCTGCATGTAAGACCCAACTGTCCTGTTACCTTAACTTCATGAGTATTAATCAGCTGAATCCACTGTAAAGCTATACACTTCTGCTTAGAGCCAGGAAAGTCAAAGGATCTTACCTGAAGTGCAAATCCTTGAAGGAGAATTGTGTTTCAATAATGCCAGTAGTTTTCACCCTGGAGTGCAGGACATCTTGTTCATTTGGAACATACCCAGGAGCTGTTATTCTGTCAAGATCATTGAGGTAGCTAGAGAGGGGGAAACAAACAAAAAGATTGGCATGTACGTTTGAACATTTGAAAGATTCTGACCTGGATAACAGTGCAAGTGCACTTTTAGTGGAGATTCCATTAAAACTTGCCTTCTAGACCTTTTGATGCTAAGTACATGCTTTGTAAAAGCTTCCCCTCCCCATGTAACAAAAAGTTAAAAACAAATTAGCAGGGTTTTTCTTGGGGGGGAGGTTAGAGGTGAATTTTGCATTTAAAGCAAAAGCAAACCTTTTTAATATATTGATAGGAAATGGACCTGTAATTTCATTTGTAAAGGGAATTCCCAGGTAAGAGGATTCCTTCTAATGATGCAGATCAGCATCATCTCTGAATTTTATAGTCTTAGTCTTAAAGAGCTGCCTAAAATATTGACCGGTTAAATCATTTGTCCAAAGGTACATAGCTTGTAAATGTCAAGGATGGGATATAAACATAGTTCTTCCTGATTCTGAGGACTGTCCTTTATCCACATAACCAAATTCCTTTTCTTATTTACTTATATGACCAATACAGTAATCAAGGTAGGGCATCTTCAATCTAGGTGGTTGGGGCAGGTACAAGACAACTATGGGCCTTACTTCATACTGAACATTCCTAGGAGACTGAATTAGTTCAATAGGGAATTGAAAGTATTGTTATCATGCAGAAACAGACCTATATTTGAAATGAAAGGACCTGTGTTTTAATCTTAGCTCTATCATAGACAGCCTTGGCAGATTACTTATCCTCTCTTGACCTAAGGTAAGGGTTTGATTAGATAACATATTCATAATCTTTGTGTATGTGCCTGTGAGTATTTGAAAGAGAGAGATAGGAGGAGAGAGAGAGAGAGAGAGAGAGAGAGAGAGAGAGAGAGAGAGAGAGAGAGAGAGAGAGAAAGTGTGTGTGTGTGCTAGATAATCTTTAAAATCCTTTTTAAATTCTCAAAGAATCTAGACTTAGAAGCCGGTTTTAAATCCCTGATATTTATCTACCTTTGCGACCTCAGGCAAGTCATTTAACCTCTTTGGGTCTTAGTTTCCAGGGCATCAGACTCTCTAATCTCTGACATTCATTCCAGATCCAGCTTGTTTTCTTAAAGATCTTAGTCTTATCTCTTCAAGGTTCTCAAGGATCTGGAGCTAAAGGACCAGGGCTCAGTAGCAAAATCTGTGACCATGAGCAAGGTCTCCTAACCTCCCTAGACCTTTGTTTTTAATTTGCAGAATGAGAGGGTTGGACTAACTTGTTTATGAGATCCTTTCCTGCACTAGAGCCTATGATCCTGTGTATTTAGGCTGGAACTACCTCAGAGCCTTAGCTGTAAGGCTCAAATCACCACAAAATCCCAGGAGATTCCAATCAACATGATGAAATGTCATCAGGAAATTTCCCATAGCACTATCTGAAAGACTTATTGTTTATAGAGGATATTGTTACTGACAATCTGCCAGATTTACAATTCTATTTTGGAATAATGGAATAATGTTTCCTTGAAAACTTCTCATTTTCAGTCTCCTTCAGGAGGAGCCCAAATTTCACACCCACCCATTTAAACCTAAGGAGGGTATCACTATGAAGCATCATTCAACCTCAACAGTCAACCTTTTAGTTGGAGAATCAGATTCAATATTTACTATTTCCTGTCTCTCAGAATGCTAGATCAGGGAAAACTACTAACTTATTTCTGATGCTATAAATTTCAGCCCAATGGATCTGAAAAATGAGCAACACAGAAAGATTTTTAAATGGCTTGTCCCTTCTGGACAATGGCCTTAAACTTCAAACGTTAAATATGCTGGCAATTTAGCGGCTGCTCTTATCTCCTTAGCAATTCAAAGCTGCAGCCTGAGATCCACTAGGTATCACAAGCTTCCCTCATGCATTTGTAATATTCAAACAATAGCAGCCTCACAATCTGGAGAACATAAGAATTGACAATTGCTTTAGTGTAATTTTGTCACTTCTGGGTGGTAATGACTTTGGGCTCAAATGACTGGGTTCTTCTTGTTCCATAATGTGGTAGTCCCCTGGCCAAGTGGCTATACCTCTATACCTACCTCGGTTTTCTTATAAATAAAAGAGTCTTATGAGAAAATTCCCAAAGTCTCTTTGAATGCTGGAAAGAGTAATGTATTTGGAATAAGAAAATCAGTTCGAAACCTGATGCTATCAGTGACTACTTGTGTGACATTGATAGGATCCTTTAAAGTCTCTGGGACTTAATTTCTTCATCTATAAAAGAAGAAGTTGGCCTAGTGAGGAAACAGAGTCCCAGAAACATTAAATGATTTGTACAATATTACATAGAGAATGACTCAGCCATGTTTGAAACCTAGATTTAAAATTCAGCGTACTTACTACTATTATAAGGAGTCACAGAGATCAGCTAGTCACTCTGCTAATAGATGGCAGAGTTGGGATTTGAATAAGAGCCTCCAGCATTGGTTCCATTACACAATGCTGCCTGGCTTGGACACAGCACCAAATATATA
>JAQQSV010003974.1:0-14950 GCA_028646515.1 Pseudochirops corinnae | reverse complement strand
TATTGTGAGAGACTGATTATATGTCCCTCCTTCCTATCCCACCCCCATACCCCTTGTTCTATTCTCTATCCTGTCCCTGTCCCTTTACAGAAGTGTGTGCTTACAGCAACCCTCCCCCACACACTGCCCTCTATTCCATCATCCTACCTTTCATCCCCATTCCCCATTACTCTCCTGTGTGGCAAGATATCCAGTTTAGAGTTTATGTCATTCCTTCCCTAAGCCAAATTCAGTGAGAGTAAGGTTGACCCTTTCCCTTTTGCCTGCCTGGTCTTCCCCTCCATTGTAACAGTTATCCCCTGCCTCTTCTGTATGAGATGATTAACCCCAATCTGTCTCTCCCTGTCTCCTCTCATTCTATTCCTCTTCCACCTCAGAATTTTACCTTTTAGAGTATAGTCCCTTCCTGTTCAATTGATCCTGTGCCCTCTATGTACTCATATATATATATACATACTCAGATATGTGTTCATATGCCTATATTAACCCTATTATATAGACATATGTGTATGTATATCAAAGTTGAACTATTTACATGCCAACATGGAAAAATGATAATTGTAACTTAGGAAACTTTTCTCAGTATGAGGCTAGGTGAAGGGAATACAAATTTATATATACATATACATACACATATATCTATAAAAGAGGGTTTATGTAATTATTATTATTATTATTATTATTATTAACTACTTCCAACTGGGAATTAAGATATACACACACTGTGGTAGGGAGATCCATCCTGCCCTACCAGAAAGTCAGAAGGGCGAGGGGGAGGACATAGGAGAGAGCAGATTGGGGTTGGGGCTATACAGTGGGATGGCTGTTTTGAGGTGTTGGGTAGGGGAAAGATGGGGAGAAAATTTGTAACTCAAAATCTCTTGGAAATGAATGATGTAAACAAGAAAATAAATAAATTTATTTATTTAAAAAAATAAATAGAATGATTTCTGCTTAATTCAAAAAGAGCTTATGTACCCAGAAATGAAGATGAAATTTAGAAAGGGGTTTCTCCAAATAGGTAATGGTGAGTTCAGGGTGGAAAGGAAGATTATCTTGTGGATAGAAGTAGCATACTGAATAACTGAGGGACATATTTAAGACACTCCACTATTGATCTCCATTCTTTCTTCCCAGTTTTATTTTGCATAATATCCCTTCAAATGTTCTATACTCCAAACAAAGGATTGTTCCCAATCCCAGGCTGTCTTCTCCCTTTGAGCATTTGGGTAGCCCATTTGTAGGGACTAGAATACTCTCTCTTCTCACTTCTATCTGCTGTGAATCCCTTCTTCTTTTAATGCTCAGCTTATATATAACCTTTTCCATAAAGACTTCTCTGATTTCTTTAGCCAGTTTTGACCTCTCCCTTCTTCACATTGTCTTAGAGACCTTTATCCATTTCTGTTCTTTGTCCCTATCAGACTCTTCCTGGGCTGTATGTATTCCTGTACCTTAAAGGCAGAGAATGTCATTTTTCAATTTTATATCCCCCCTGCCCCCCCATGGCACAGTGCTTTGCACAAAGGGGCCAATTAACACATCTGTTGAATTGCTGAATTGAATTCAATTTTTGCCAGACTTTTTATTTCTCATAATCCAATCCCCTGGTTATTTTTAAAATTTTGTCAATGGAGACTAGTTAATTGTCGGACAGTAGAATAAGGGGGAGAGAAGGGACAGTGTCAAGGTTATACACTCTTTAATTGGCTTAAGACCATACACTTAACCTCTCCTAGACTAACTTTTTTTATTTGTGAAAAGAGGGACTTGGAATAAATCTCTGAGGTCTCTTGCAGATTTAAATCCTATGATTCTAAGACCTTATGATTTTTGGTGCTCCCTGATATTCTCCTCCATAGGAAAGCAGCGAGGGCACAATGAATAGAGTGCCAGGTCTGGAGTCAAGAAGACTCTTCTTCCCGAGTTCAAATCTGGACTCAGTCACTTAATAGCTATGTGACCCTGAGCAAGTCACTTAATTCTGTTTGCCTCAGTTTCTCATCTGCAAAGTGATCTGGAGAAAGAAATGGCAAACCACTCAATATCTTTGCCAAGAAAACCCTAAATGGTGTCACAGAGAGTCAGACAGGACAGAACAGCAAGATAGATCACCAAAATGCAATCCTCAAATCCACATTTTCCTCAAGCTTTAATCCAAATAGCAACAACAAAGTTGACTTTGATGCAACATGGAAAAATGCCTTTGAAAAAAAGTGCACTCAAAGAATTTTGCAGAGTCCAGTGCTTGCTCTTTCATTAATACGCTGTTAGCCTTGCAAAATTTCCAAGCTATTTAAACTTCTTACACCTCAGTACCTACACTGGATACGATGCCATAATATTATACATTGCCTTTAAGAATAAGAAACCTCATTATATAGCATTTTCTAAAATACAAAGGCCAATAGAAATGTCTAGTAATAGTTAAAACACCCACAACCTTTGTAGAGAAAAAAAATATTGTTATTACATTTCTTTCCTTGCAATCACAAATTAGTAAGTAGTTCTGCTGCTCACTCACTTGTTAGTCCTTCAAGCTTATAATTACTTACCATGTCTAAGTATCTGGTCTGGAAAAGACCATTTACATGATCTCATTAAAACCCAAAATCATTGTACAATGGAGACATTACTGCAGAATTTTCATTAGCTTGTCTTGCTTTAAGAGCTTTCCACATAAACATTTTTATGTGGCCTTTCTTAGCAGGTTACTCAGTTGTCTAATTTATCCAACTGCTAAAGGATTTTGCCCAAAGTAGTCCATTTTCAATTAGTAATTTTGAGGGAAGCAGCAATTATTTGTCCTTTGCTTGCATTAGCTATATTACTGAAAAATTGCAGCATTTAACAGTTACTAATTCCCCATATATTCATTATCTACATCCAAGCTGGCAGATAATTTCTTGCCATTTACACATACCCTCACTTTTCAAAACTAATGTATTTGCATGTATATGTGTGTGTATAGACACATATTTACACCCATGTGAAAATATGTATATTAGTCACTTAGTTGTGTACCATTTTTACCCTTAGAGAACCTGAGATCCTTGCAAATTGTCATATTTATTTAATTATTTTTGTTGTGTTCATGTTGTCTGGGGGTTTGGTTTTATAATCTTCTGAGCACCCAGAACATTCTTTCATATAGTAAGCAATTAATAAATCTTTATTGAATGAATTGAATTGGATTCTTTAAAATACTTTTCTGAGCAAGCATCTCACATACAATGGGCCGAAACACAGGCAAGAAGAAGTGATTAACATAGGTAACTTCCTGAAAATCATACCTGTTTTTCTTCAGCAGATTTTAGAGGAAGACCATCCCCACTCATAACTGATATATGATCATGATAGGTAGTCAGCATGCTTTGATACAATAGTTGACAACTGCACCAAATTCCCACCCGCCTCAGTCTGCTGCTTGATCATCCATATTATTAATTCTCATCTCAGTTTCCAAAAGTGATCAAAGAGTATGTTCTGATATTTCCACATAAATTAACAGAAATGTGCACTTGTTAATTAACCAATTAGTTCTGACCCATCAGTTTATTAAATAAACTGGAGATACCTCTTTTCCTATAAGCTGTTTTCTCATTTTTCTCTCAATATCAAACCCACTAGTCTCATAAGCTAAAATGATCACAAGTGTTCCTGGCTATCCGATTAATTAACAGTTTAACAAACAGTACAAAGACATTTTTAAATGTTTCAACAATGTATTAGAGTGAAAAAGGGTCACCTCTAACCACCAAATATGATTGCTGACTTCCCAACCCTGGAAACAATCCCACCAGTCAGTTTCTTAGTATGGCAGTCAACAGAAATGATCAATTCTCTTCAAGATATCTTCACTACAGGATAAAATTTAAAAATAATGTCTTAGGAGGTTCTCTAAGAATTTTATCTTTATTAAATAATCTCTTTCCAGGCATGATTGTGAAATAATCTACAGAATGACCTGCCTCTTTCTCAAGATTTTATTCCATCTTAAAATACCTTATTTATATCTATAATGTCTACAGTAGCAGTTATTGAGTCTGCTGTAGTGAAATATGCTTAAGTTTGAAGAACCTGTGGTTTCATTTATATAAGGAACATCTTGCATGAACATAGATCATAAACCCATTACAACATGTTAAGTGTTACTGTTGCTGAAAAAAAAAATCTTCACTTTGCAGCTGAATTGTTGATAAAACAATCCAAACTTCCCTAAACTAGTACTTGGACAATCCTTATTTCCAGAGAATGTGTTATACTGACATAACTTTAAGAACCTATGGCCACCTCCTTGCTACAATGACATATTGGAGTGGGATTTTTATAAAAGGTTCAAGATGGGGGAGGGAGAGAAAGATACATTTAAGAAAGAGATAAGTACTTTGGACTTGATTATACTACTACAATGTCTCATTTTTTTTTTTTTATTAGTATGACTCCGGGTTTTCAAAGACTTTGGCAGCAGAGTAAAAGTTCTGTTAGGTCCATTCAACTTGGAAAGGTTTCAAGTATAAGGTCTAGAAATGGCCTGCATATTTTGTGTCCAAAGACCAATTTAACAAAATTCAAAGAGGTTCATCACCAAGTTACCAAGGTAACTTGAAAAAACAATAATTTATCAAGTTCTAAAGGTGTTGTATTATGTGTGGTTGGAGGGACCATGCCTGTCAATGAAATCACAGGATATTTGAAGTATTAAAGTTTTATATTAATTGAATATCCCATAAATATATGGACTAGAGGAGCAGCCACCCACCTGAATTTTCCCAACATTCCCTTCCAAAATACTTTCAAATCATGCCTCAAATTAAAATTTGGAGTGGTAGAACTAACAAAAAGTAGGGGTAAGATTTTTTTTTTCCCTAAAAAATCTTAAGAGGTAGGTAAGAGAAGTTTATAACACCAGAGTGAAGACCTAGTAGAAGTCTTCCTGGACCCTACATATTCTGTGGCAGCAACAATGGTTGTAACTACAATAGCACCAGCAGTGACACCTTTGGGAGCTCCCAGACCTAAGACAGTGAAAGAGTCAGCAAAACTGCTCAAAAAGAGATTACAATTGGCATTGGGTACAGCTGGCATGGATTGGCAACTCTATTGTCCATACACAATTCTGGGGTCTGAGTTCCAGGGTGGAGAAAAGTGCTTGCAGTTCATCTCAAGGGAGCTGCAGCTCTGGTTGCAGTACCAAAGCAGAGAGGAATGATAACAGGTCCAGCTTCAAGGGAGCAACGGCCCTTCCCTGGTGAAGATCAGAGCACAGACCAAAAGAACAGCGACCAAAACTCTCCCAGTATCACACCATCTCGAAAGCACAAAAACTTGCAGACATCCAGAACTAGTTCTGAAAACAGCAGCATGAACAAGCTTGAAAATTGGGATGGTGCATCCCAACCCTAGACAAACAGAGCCCAACTTTAACATAAAGTTCAAAGTCAACAAATAAACTGGAAAAATGAGCAAATAACAACAACAACAAAAGAATTTGACCAGAAAAAGCCACTATGGTGAAATGGAACTCCAAGACTCAGAAGAAGGTAAAAAAGTGAAAATAGCTACCAAAAAAAGCCTTGAAGAAAACTATTAATTATACCCAACCCTAATGAAAATTCCTAGAAGTGTTAAAGTGATAAAAATGATAAAGGAAAAATTGAGAGGAAAATGAGAGAGATGCAAGAAAAATTATGTAAAGAAAATTTACTTGGAAAATGAGGCACAGAAAAATACTGAAGAAAATAACAACTTAAAAAGTCTAATGGAAAAATAAGTACAAGAATTCATTGAAAGAAATAATTCCTTAAAAATTAGAATTGGACAAATGGAAGCTAATGACTTCATGAGACATCAAGAAACAATTTTTCAAAAGACAAAAGACTGAAAAAATTGAATAAAATGTGAAATATCTCATCAGAAATATCGACCTGGAAAATAGATTGAGAAAAGACAATCAAGGGATTATTGAACTACCTAAAACTATGATCAAAGAAAGAACTATAGAAATTATCAAAAGTAAAGTAGAAATTTGAAAGAATTTGCCAATTGCCTCCTGAAAGAGATCTCAAAATGAAAACTACCAGAAATATCAGAACTCCTAGATCAAAGAGAAAAATATTTCTAGCAACCAGGAAAAAAATTAAATATTGTGGAGCCACAGTCAGGATCACACAAAATTTAGTGGTTTCCATGTTTATGATATTCAACAGAAGAACTAGTATTACAACCAAGTATCATGGACTCAGCTAAACTTAGTGAAAAAATGGATATTTAATGAAATAGAAGACTTTCAAGCATTCTTGATGAAAAAACCAGAGATGAATGAAATATGTGACATTTAAACAGAAGACTCAAGAAAAGCATAAAAAGGGAAACATGAAAGTAATCCTAAGGTACTCACTAAAATTAAACTGTTTACATTCCTATATAAGAAGAAGATACATGTAACTCCTAAGAACTTCATCTTTATAAGGACAGTTAAAAGGAGTTTATATATAGCTAGACAGCATGGGTGTGAGTTGATTATATTGGAATGATCTCTAAAAAATAAATAAATAAATCAAGGGAAAAAAAGGATGAACTGGGAGAAGGGGAAAGGGAAAGGTAGAATAAGGAAAATTTTCTCACATAAAGGAAACATGCAAGGAAGAACATTTACAATAGTAAGAAAAATCGGGGTGGGGTGGCAATCAGTGCTTGAACCTTACTCTTATCAAAATTGGTTCAAAGAAGGAAGAAAAAAAATATATGTCTGTGTATATATTCAGTTGTATAAAAAATTTAACTTACCTGATAGAGAAATCGGAGAGGAAGGGGATAAGGAAAAGGAAAGGGTTGATAAAGAAAAGGTAGATTAAGGGAGACAGTGGTTAGAAAAAAAATAGTCTTTTGACAAGAGACAGCATAAAAAGAAATAAGAAGATGAAAATGAAGACAAAGATGAAGACGAAGAAGAAGAAGAAATGTGATTACAGAAATATACAGTTAATAATATTAACTATAAATGTAAGTGGTATTAACTTACCCATAAATTGGGGACAAATAGCAGAATGGATTAGAAATCAATATGTTGTTTAAAAGAAACACACATGAAACAGAAAGACATATCCCAAGTTAAAATAAAGGGCTGGAACAGAATCTATTATTTGTCAGCTGAAGTAAAAAAGTCAGAGATAGCAATCATGTTCAAAGACAAAATGAAAAAAAAAATAGACCTATTAAAAGAGAATTGGGGAAACCTTAAATGTACCTTTAATGATTGTCTGAGATGCTGCATTGTATAGGGAAAGATTATATTGTGTAGGTTGGAAAATTTTATTTATTAATATAGCTTGAACCTAGCTTGTGGTCACACGTTGGTCACATAGTGAACCAAGCAATGTGGTCACACGTTGACTCACCTCAGAGATGTTTCCAGGTATTAGGACTAAAATCTCTAGAGGAAAACAAAGAATTCTGAGGTAAATGGTTCAAGCTTATTTATTTATGTTCTTGCAAGAAGCCAGTGTGCTGCTCAGGCAGACACACAAGCACAGAAACAAGGGCAAGGAGTTATATCCCTGTCCCAAAATACAAGGTCCTCCCCCCCTTGTTTCCTTATTGACTAAGTACTCTGAGGTGTACAACTTCCTGATACACCTACTTCATATTACCCCTTGACATGTTTCCATCCCTTCACATAGTCGCATATTCATTTAAATGAGCAATCCTTCCTCCCTGGGAGGAAACGTTGATATTCATAAAGCTATTAAGCATATGTGCTCCAAGCAGTGTTGGAACCCTCATCCTGTATACTTGTATTCTTGACCACAATGCCTATCTTAACTTGTTTTTTTCTGGTTTGTAGAGATGCATTCTTTTTCTGGCTAAATTCAGATGCATTAACATATCCCTTCCTTTTCTATATGGGGACCCAACTTCCTCTGTTTTCTCACATTTCTCTGGAAACTTTATTACTTATGCTTTGCACAGGGAAGCCCTATGGCTACAGGTATTGCTTGGTGTTCATCTAGGTCTTGGGTAGCTGCAATGCTTCTGTTTGGGGCTCCTGGAATTTGAATGTTTTATGTTTATATTTAAATCAACCTTAATTTGAATCTTTCTATTTACCGATATACATCTCAATGGACCTTGCCTGGGAACTGCCTTCCCTACAAAATAGTTTAACTGTTTCTGGGGGGGAGGGAGGAGGTTGGTGTGCTGATACTCTTCTCTGAAACTCTATATAATTTAAAGCTTGCAGTCATAGAAGAGAGAACCTTCTTCTGACTCTCCTCTTCTGCTAAGTGACCGAATAAATTTCTTTCTAAAACTATAAATTAATTGACTGATAGGTGAATAAGATTATTCATTACTCATTAAGAAGAGAGGAGATGCCAGACACAGAATGCATCAATAGATAAAGTGGTCTGATAGAAATGAACTGGTTTTGAGAAGAAGGATACTATACTTCTGATTCCAGCACTTTCACTGACAATGTTTGAACTTAGGCGAGGCAATCAGCCATATTATTACTGAATTTCCTCAAATATATAATAGCTATTATATGATTGATTCTACCTAACTCACCAAGCTCTGGTGAGCATAACATTAGTTATTAGATTATAAAGTACTTTGGAAAAATGTTAAGAAGATACAAATAAAGAGATAGGGAATTATAGACCATTACTCAAGTCTACTCTATTTAAACTATTCGGTCAGATCCATTTAGAAAAATCACCTTCTCAACTGAGTGAAAAATGGATTAATATGAGAAGAGACAAGAAGCTGGGAGACCAGTTAGAAGACTATGGGTAAGAGGTGATAAGGGTCTAAACCAAGGGTGGGGAATCTGTAATCTGGGCCACATATGACTTTCTAGGACAATGGGTGTGGCCTTCTGACTAAGTCCAAGTTTTATAGAAGAATAATTGCAGAAGGAATTTGTTTTTCAAAATAATTAGGAGTGATGTAGAAATTTATTTTAACACTATTACATCACCCAAGAGTATTGTAAATAACTTGAAGAAAGTGCTTCCAAGTGAAAACTTTGGAACAAAACCTTTGTGCTATTGGAACAGAATAATTAAGCGCTACGTATTTTAGTCAAGTTGCTCCCATTGGAAAATATTTGCATCTTGCCCAAATGTTTTGTTTGCCAATAGATATTCAGGCAACCAGGAGCCCGAGATAGAAGTCTGGCATTTATGATTCTTTTAAATCAATGGATCACTATTTGATTTAGTTATTTAAATCATTTTTTAGTCATGAGGAAAGGCAAAGGTGTCCAGGAAAGTGTTTTCTTTTGTACAATACTTCTTTCTCTTAAATGTGTCAAACTCAACGTGTCCAAAAAAGAACTCATTTGTCCTCCCAAATACTCCCTTCTTCTAAATATCTGTATTACTCTTGTCAACTGCACCAAACCACTCTCTAACCTGTGGATGGTCAGAGCTGAACAGAGCAGGCTAGAGACAGGAGAGTCAGGAATCAAACAGAAGTTTAATTTCAAAGTGAGGGAAATAGCTCACAAGCAAGGAGGGAACAAGACAAATACACTGGCACCCTGTCCCAGTACAAGGACCTGAGCGTGAGAATATCTCAGTGCTTATATCAATGGCTACACAGTGACCTGTAGCCCAAACAGTGAGGGATAACAGGAACAATGAGGCAAGTTTGATTCGCAGCAGGGCCTCATGGTTGAAACAAGGGTACTTATCCAAGGTCAGAGAACACCTGGTGCTGCTCGAAGCAATATAATAATTATTTAATTTTCCGAGAAGGTGAGATCACCAAAAAGGTGAGTGCAAAGGATCACTGTGATGTCAATCTCAGGGCACAGCTTACTTGCTGGACCTTAACTCTGGAAAAACAGGGTATCTCCTATTATCTTGACATACTTGAGGGTAACAAAATCCTCCCAGTCACTGAGGCTCATAACCTCAATGTCATATTTCTCTCACACATTCCACATATCTAATCAGTTGTGAAAATCTGTTGTTTCTATCTTCATGACATCTAACTTTATACATCCACTTTTCTCAATTCACATAGCTACAACCTAAGTTGAGACCAGGAGTGTGGAATCTGCAGCCTCGAGGCCATATGTAGCTCTCTAGGTCTTCAAGAATGGTCCTTTGATTGAATCTAAACTTCACAAAACAAATCTCTTTTAATAAGATGATTTGTTCTGTAAAACTTGGATTTAGAAGGCCACACCCATTGTCCTAGAAGGTCACATGTGGCCCAGGTTACAGGTTCCCCACCCCTGGTTTAGACCCTTATCACCTCTTACCTACAGTCTTCTAATCGGTCTTCAGCTTCCGGTCTCTTCTCATATCAATCCATCTTTCACTCAGTTGAGAAGGTGATTTTTCTAAGTGGATCTAAACAAATCAACAACTCCTTCCCCCTACACTCAAGGAGCAGCTCCCTATTACCACTAGGATTCTTTTCTTTTTTTCATTTAACAATGGAAAAACAATCTTTATTTAGAGTACTTAACAATACATGAGTTTATGGAATTTACTATCATGACTTTACAAAAAAAACAAAAAACTTTCACAACAAAAGTCTTAACTCTACTAAAGCTTTCCAAGTATATTTCAACATGTAATAGCTATTTATGGTTTGGCAGTGGCAGTGACATCATACACTACTTCAGAGTATAATTTATTTACTTACAATTCTATAGCAAAAAACTTGCCCATATTGATCCCTGATCTAGTTTCAATGGATATAGAAATATGCAATTTGAACTATGCTCACATTCAATGTAAGTGCCAAGTAATCATAATGGATGGGTATTTTGGTTTTATCCCCAACTAGTTTCAAAGCATCTTGTCAAGTCATAAAAGCCATGTTTTATGGTGTTTAATAAAAAGGTGCTCCTCTTGAAAATAAAAGCCAAGGGATCTATGGCCTAATAGAAACAATATCAGCTATTCACAACATACTGAATTACACTTCTCATCACAGAGATCTCAAGAATGCAGGTAGAAGACAAATACTGTTCAATTGCATGATAGAATCAACATGGACATGAATCCTTAGCATAGACCAAGGGCTGTGAACCTGCAGCCTTGAGGTCACATGTGGCATATCACGTCTTTGACTATGGCCTTTTGACTGAGTCATAGTCTTACGGAACAAATCCTTTTAATAAGAGATTTGTTCGGTGAAGTTTGGATTCAGTCGAAGGACAACACTTGAGGACTTATAGGGCCACATGTGACCTAAAGGCTGTAGGTTACCCACCCCTGGCATAGACCTTGTCAAAAGAGTTAGGAAACTATGGCAAAGTTTCCTATTTATAAAGGGCTACTGTTTCTCTCCACTATCCATTACTCTCTAGAAAATTATCTGTGCTTCAATTATTGCTTATTTAAAATTATATTTTTACAAAGCTATTTAGTACCTGACACAGAAAAACAATCACAAGCAATTTATTTTTGAGAATCATTTAACATGAAATTATGCAAATAAAATCTGTATAAACACAAATCCACATTTGTCATAACACAGATGGCAAAGGACAAAGTAAAAACAAAAAAAAAACTAAATCAGCTGTTACATACAATTAGACAGAATTGTGTCATGTGCATTAAAAGTCTTTTGCAAAATAGTTATCTCATATCAATAGAAGACTACTCTCCATTCAATAACATCATCCTGCAAGACATATTATATCATTTGAACCTGTTTTCTCCATATTCTCCTTTAATGTGACTCATAATTGTTTTGGTGAGTACCATCTCCTCCAGATGTTTTGCTGTATGTGCTTTGTTGTCCACTCTCTTCTACCTATCCCTGTCCATATCCATAACTCCCATAATTATACCCGGTATAACCATATCCACCAAAGCCACCATAGTTTTGATCACCATCATAGGCATTAGCATAATATCCATACCTTTGATTATAATAGATATTAAATCCCCAATTCCATTTTTGTCTCTGACCTCAGGCACAACTCCTATTTCCACTTATCCACCAGCTGAAGTACCCCTTCCTTCTTTCCATTGTTGCTGTTACTGCCTGTTTAACTCCTTTAGGCTAGGCAACTTTGATTTCAAACTTCTCAGAACCAGTCTGATGATCTGATTTCTACTAATTTCTTTACTGGTTCTTTGTCTGCATGTGTGATAAAACAGAATCCTTTTCTTTCATCTGTTTTTGTGTCCATATGAAGTTCAATATTTTCAATCTCTCCAAATGCTCCAAAATATTCTTTGATTTCTTCTTTAGATGGATCTGGGCTCAGTCCATTGACAAATTTTTTTGTGTGTGAGTTTTTTTGGGGGAAGAGTGAGGAGTCCTTTCCCTTTAAAGCTTTAGCCCTTTTGGGATCTATCAACTGGCTATCCAGCTCATGTTCTTTAAGCCAAGAGCTTATCAACACTGGCAGAGTCTCTGAAAAGCACAAATCTGAATCTACTCAATCTTCATGTGACAAGATCTGTTTTAATTGTGTAGTCTACAACCCCTGTAAAATGAGACATGTATTCAGTGAGGTCTTTTTTGCCTGAATGACTTCTCCCTCCAATAAACATTATACCACCATCCTGCTGGTTTTTGCTCATGGTGATTCTGAAATCCTCTGAGAACTCCTTCATGTTGCTGAACTCATTCTAGTCCTTCATGACTGTGGTCAGAGCAAGTGACAAGGAGGGGAAGATGTAGCAGTGTAGGTAGTATATTGTATGGAGCCAGATTTAAAATAATGGAGGAAAGCTAGCAGTAGGATTAAATATCAATTATTTTGTTTGACATTTGAAACATAGCCATTCCTAGTTTTCCATTATTCATAGACTTTACCCTTCTTCTATGAATTTTATGGTTCAACCACATTGGTGTTCTTGCAGCTCCAGGAACACAACACTCCATCTCCAATTTCTTTGCTTTAGCATTGGTTCTCCTTCATTAGTAGAATGCTTTGCCCCCTCATTGCTGCCTTTTAGCTGCCCTGATTTCTGTCAAGACTCAGCATATTTCATCTACTCCAGGAAACCTCTCAATTCATACTGCCTTCCACTTTTACCTGCTCTGAATCTATTTTGCATGTTCCCATTTACTTACATGGTGTCTTTTCCCTCACTCCATTCCACATTCAACCATTAGAATGAGAGCTCCATGAGGACAAGTATTGTTTTCCTCTTATTTGTGTCCCCAGCCCTTAGCACAATACCAGGCACTTAATAAGTGCTTCTTGGCTGCCTGGTTGTCAAGCTATGTAGAAAAAAGGAAACAAAATATGCCAAACTTTGTTGATGAACATTTTCATTAAGAAGAGAGGAGATAGAGCAGCTAGGTGGCACAGTGAATAGAACACTGGCCCTAGAGTCAGGAGGACCTGTGTTCACATCCAACATCAGACACTTGACGCACTAACTGTGTGACCTTGGACAAGTCAATTAACCACCATAGTCTTCCCTTCCCCCCTCCAAAAAAAAAAGAGAGGAGATGCCAGACACAGCATGCATCAAATAGTATCCCCCAAAATAAAATTTATTATATTCTAACAGATAACAAATGTTCAGTTTCTAATGGAGCAGTCACTTCCACATAAGTGACCTCTGTGTAGTCAGACCACTTGTTTGTTACAGCATAGATTAAAACCAGTGTCAAATTGAAAGAAAGAATAAAACTGAAAAGACAGATCATGCAATTGAAGTAATATCAATCTGGCCTATTTAAATTTGACCTATTTAAATCTGACCCCCTAACACTTCAAAACAGGAAGAGGATAAAAGAATAGAGAGGGACAGGATTTCTAAGTTAGTTTAACTTATCTAAATCAATAGCTACAATAAGGAAGCCAAGCAAGCACTGAAACCACTTCATCCAGGGAGTTAATTTGGAAATTATGGGATTTGGTAAATTAAGGAATATGGTGAAAGAATATGACCAGTATTATAAAATAAGGGAGGGGAGGGTGAAGAAAAAAAGCAAGCTTAGAGAAAGCTTGGCAAAAAGCCAAATATATAAGAACACCATAAGATCATTTAAGAATGGAACTTGAAGAACCAAAAAAAAAAAAAAAAAAAAAGGTACATCTACCAAGATTTCTATAATAAATTCTTTTTTCCCATAAAGACATTGATCACATTTGGAGTAAAATATCACAATCCACACTGTTCTTAAGGAAGCAGAAATAGCAGTAAAGAAAGCAAAGATGGAAATAGCAGTGAGACTTTGGTCAAATAAGCAGAGGAAGTCTGTGTTGGAGGCCATTCAATTTTGAGGGCATAAAGAAAACTAGGTGGTTCAGTGGATAAAGCACTGAGCTTGGAGTCAGGAAGACTTGAGTTCAAATCCAGCCTCGGAGACTTAGTAACTGTACAACCCTGAACAAGTTACTTAACCTCTGTCGGCCTCAGTTTCCTTAATTAAAATTTGGGATAATTTTACAATTATAAAAGTACTTAACACAATGCCTAGCACATAATAGATCCTTAACAAAGTCTTGTTTCCTTCCATTGTGATATGATTCTTGATGTACCTGAAAAAAACATACTTGGAAAAATCATGGACTTGATGTAGCAAGAATGAAGAATAACAGATTGATAGCCTGTATGATTTCTTGGTATCCACAAAATAGCAAGAGACATAAAAGCTGCCCTGTATGTAGAGGGAGAGGAATTATGGGAAGGCACAAATAAAAGTTCCAAAGGTGGGAAGGTTTGTGATTCACAACACTGGAAGGAGGACACATATGAATGAAATTATAGTCCCAGAAAAAATATAAAGGTAATCTCATATAATTATTCATCACCCACATCTAAGCTGGTAAGCAGCACTATTGAAGATAAATAAAATGAGCACTTGATAAAATATAAATACTGTGTTAGTATTTCTATAACAGTGATTAATTTTTAGAGACAGTCATGTCAACATTACATTATTCCTATTTTAAGGACTTTCTTTAGAGAGACTTCTTTAGCAGAAATATTTTTAAGGGAAAAACCAGTTT
>JAQQSV010003973.1:0-14950 GCA_028646515.1 Pseudochirops corinnae | reverse complement strand
CAGCTCTAACTTTTTTGGGTGTTATGCAATGCTTAAAGCTAATTTTTAGGGCCAAGTGTATTCAAAATTATACCAAAAGAATAAAATCAACAGATGAGTTAATGCTAATCTAGTTTACTGAAAAAAATTTTTTTTGGAGGGGATAAGGTAGGGTAATTGGGGTTAAGTGACTTGCCCAAGGTCACATGGCTAGTTTTATGTTAAGTGTCTGAGGCTGGATTTGAACTCAGATCCTCCTGACTCCAGGGCCAGTACTCTATTCCCTGCACCACCTAGCCACCCCTAGTTCACTGAAATTTTTATGCAAGTAATTTTTAGAGAAGATGTCCAAGACAAGCTTACCAAGATTAAATTCTTTATACTTCAGATATGATCCCTTACTAGTCCTGTTTCGCATGACCCCTTCCATCTAAATAACACTCAACTATTAAATGCTGCCTGCAAATAATTGTTTTACAATCTAAAAACGCAAGATGACAAAATAAAAGATAATGTATGGAACTGTTTATCTACACAGAATCCAACTTGGGATTTATCTGTTCATTGGAAGAAATGAACCTGGGAACTTTTGGAGGACAAACATATCTTACTTAACTCTTTTAAGGAGTACTACAAAAGAAAAACTGTCTCTGAAGTAACTGTGTAGCTTTAAGTCAGCGTTTCTCAACCTGTGGGTCGCGACTCCTTTGGGGGTTGAACATGCAGATATGCCCACATATGAGCATTAAAGGGTCGTGGCATTAGGAAGGTTGAGAACCACTGCTGTAAGTCATCGTTTCAAATTCATCTAAATCAGAGTACAAAACACTCAAGTTATTTGCTCCAAACAACTATAATTCTTGAAGCAAATGAGTCACTGACCACTTTCTCTTATGGGTAAAATAACTTAAAATACAACTATGATGAAGAAAATTAGCTTTATTTATGTAAATTAGAAAAATTGGTTTCAGGTTAGAATTTTGATCAAATGTTTAATTCTATACAATTTACAATAGTAAATATATATAAAACTTATAATAAAAATACAGTACATCACATATTCTGAGCCCCAGTGTGTTTTCTCAATTCTGAAGGTACCTCTATCACTTCAGTTTTTAGTTATTAGCAAGGAAATGCTGTGCTTATTTTCACACAGTGCTTGGTTTATGCAGAATAATACTGGCATGGAAGGCGAAAGGCAAGGACCATCAACAGTTAGAAAACACTTAAGAGTAGCCAATTTGCTCTTAATGTTACATGTCTTTCTATAATAAAATATGTTCCTTGTTAAAAATTTATTTATATTACTTTTATGACGTGAAAGTCATTACTAAACCTGATAGTTTTGTAAATCCACTGCCGATCCCAATAGATGGATGTGACTTTACATGTATATTAAACTTATTAATATGAATATATGCAACATATTAAAATGAATCAAATAATTAGGATTAGAATAAACAAACTCATTTGAGATATACTTGAATTGGAGAACTATTAACTCCATATAGGATTAGCAAATTTCCATCATTTGAACTGAATAATACAAAACTAAACCAGAAACACATTCTGAAAAACATGTCACTTTTTTAGACACCAAGCTTTAAGTCACACTGCTATAGAGCCATAATGAACCTATGTACTAAAATGTATTGGATAATTTTAGACCTTATTAGAATTTAATTTAAGCTATCAACATTACCTTAATCATGTGGCTTAAGTAGCTTTACAATAATTTATCTTGTTTGAAGAATCCAGTAACATTTAATATATTTACTTAATGGGGCAGGATTTAAAATTAGCATTTGTGATAGACACATGTACTACAGTTAAATCTGTATCTATCACAGTATTAAATATATTGCATGTGCTTGGACTGTCAGAAGAAATAAATTTCATTAAAAAAAAGTAATAGATTCCGAATAAATTTAAATTCATGATCTCTTCATGAAATTCTTGGTAATGATTTTAAGAGAGCTCTTGTGCAATCTTATCAGTTAAAATTCATAACCCAACTTTCATTTTTAAGAGTTTGCCTTGAGCTAAAAGGCCAATGCCATATAAGACAAAAAAGTCATTCGTCAATTTTTTTAAAGAATAAATCAGACTTCCAAATGGATTTGTGCCTAAAATCTTACTCTAGTATTCTTTAATGGAAATGAAAAGGCACTAACTCTCCATCCAAAGTATTTGACTAAGATGCTTGCAATTCAAGTAAGATAACATCAAAGAAAATTGGTTTTCAATTGAATGCTTGAATTTTTTCCAGGCTTCTTGATATGTTTAGGGGTTGTCTTGATTTTGATACTTTCTTGATTGCCTTTTATAGCTGCCTCAAGACGGGCTTTCATTGTGGGAGAAGAAGCCATAATATTTTTAAAAATCGATGAATACTGGGGTCCGATCTGCATCAGATTCTGCAAAGCAAAGTCATGTAAGTTTCTCATTGTGGTGGATGCTGAGCCCAGAGTGTTTTCATCCAGAAGAAAGGAAATAAGAATGGGGAGAATGCCAGCCACCAGTTGAGCTCCTGTCAAATTTAAACACACAACATGAACCCTATGTTTAGTAGACAGTACATATGCTTATAATGACATGATAGTATATAAAACTAATTTTCTTTGGGGATACATTTTTACTCCTGAGGGGAGAAAGAAAAAATTCCTCTAACTGCTATTCCCAAGAGATACAATTATCTCTAAGTCCTTGTCCTTCCCCACAAGTGTGCAGTTTTCCTGACCTCCTCTCTTCCCTTGCAAACCTCTCCATGAGAGGCTATTCTCTCTCCCATCTCTCCCACCAACAGAGGAGGAGGCTAAGTTTGGCATCCTACTTCCTTCCCACTGCCAATTCTAGATGACACCTGTTTCTCTGTCACTATGACTCACTATCAGTTGTTACTATCACTGTCACTTCCCTCTTTGGAAGCCCACAAGTCTGATGACACTACTGTCTTTCTAAATTCCCAGAGCATTCTTTCAGTTGCCTTAAGGATTTTTTTGTACCAAGACCACAGTTTTCCTCACTTTGTCCTCAGTTAATCTCTGCAACTTCAACAGATGCCAGGATGACCTTCCTAATGTCTGACTTCACAATTATTCAACTTCATCTACTAGCCTCTAGCTACTCTCCTTGCTGTTCACTGCCAAATATCGAGAAAGAGCTATCCATCAACGGGGCTTCTAATTTCTCACCACCTGCTTACTCCTCCACCCCTACGAATGTAGCTTCTCTATCCACAGTCTCTCTGGAAGGTCACCAGTAGTTTCCTAAATATGAAAACTAATGCTGTTTTCTTTGACTTCTGCAAAATCAAACTCTTATTTCCTTGAACCTTTTTTCTTCCTTGACTTTCCTGGCTTCCTATAGTTCACAGAATCATGGAAATAGGTCTGGAAGACAGAATGTTAGATGCCATCTAATATCTAACCCCACCATCACCCTTTTATAGATGAGAAAACTGAGGTCCAGAGGCTGTCACTGGAGCTGAGCTGGCGCTGGCACCCAGGCTCTGTGAAGGATGGACGTAAGATGTCATATAGACTTCAAGGTTCTGTGCGTTAGCTGTCATTGTTGTTGTTGTTATCACTGGTTCTTCCAAAGCTTCTGCCCTTTTTCCTGTCCTCTTTTCCTACACTTTCCCCCATGGACATCACATTTACTTTCACACCCCCAAATATCTTTTCTTATGTCACTGTTATGGGAATCTGAAAATCTTCCCTGCTCCTAGGCGCTTTGATAGGCTTAAGTGGCTCTGAGAACCATCCCTGATTTGAAAGTATACTCTGCTCCCTAAGAGGCTGAATGTGGTCACATGGAGCCTGTGGCGGGAGGCTTGTTCTTCAGGAATGCCCGCGCCTTATTACTTTGTGATTGGGCAGTGGGTCAAGAGGGCTGTGACATTCTCTGAGTCAGGAGAAGGCTATATATACACCCTGATGTGAAGTTTTGCTTTGGGGCTCACTTTGAGAAGAGTTGTGTGATTTG
The DNA here is from genome assembly GCA_028646515.1 of Pseudochirops corinnae. NCBI lineage: Eukaryota > Metazoa > Chordata > Mammalia > Diprotodontia > Pseudocheiridae > Pseudochirops > Pseudochirops corinnae. The sequence goes on along the minus strand of JAQQSV010003973.1, from coordinate 10,984 downwards.
GCCAGACAAGACTCTGGGAGGCCGTTGAGCCCCCCAGCTTTGAAAAACCCAGATGTTGGTGCTTCCATCTCTGGTAACTGACTAGGTATGGATGTAATGGTCAGACAGCTGGAAGCTCTTCTGCTGATCTGTTTCTCTGTCTGCTTGTAATTTCTGTTTGTATTCTCTGAAGGTAAGGGTGCTGATTTTCCCCCCTAAACTATGTAAATGATATATGTTTGACTGATTAAAGTAAGATTGTTAACCCTTTTTGAGTTGCTTTCCTTTAGAAAAGTAGATCTAAGACCCTGTGCTAGCAGCCATCCTGGGAATGCTAAGGTGCTTGCTGATACAGTCACTGATTCTCCAATCTCCCCTATGACCTTCAGGGGGGCTGCTTTCTCTGTATTCCCTTCAACCCCTAGCACATGATCTTGAACAGAATAGATATAAAGTATTTTCTGAATCAAATACGACATTATAAGGATGTGATATAATATAACACAAATGATTTTCTGATTTCTGTTCTGTTTCAAAGTACGTCAAAATCAAAATTTATTTTTATTCCAACTAACTTTTCATAAGAGCTAAGCTACAATGCAAAGAGGTGGGGATGGTGGGAGTACTTACGGTGCTGTTCTTCAGCAATAGTCACCAGGGCTTCTAAGACCTTGATGCCTTCCTGAATTGCCTGAAGCTCAGCAGCATCTTTGGGTTTTATTTTATCTGTCTCCTGCAGTTTTCTCACAATGGGTGAAGCTAATGAATGAATATAAGGGTAGGATACTGCTGGGTTTGGATACTGAAAAATGGAAAGTAGTAGTTGATAGCACTTGATCTGTACCTAAATGGGCAAAACATATGGACAATTACAGTATGAAAGGAAAACAGGAATTACAAAAAACAGAAGAGAACTCTGAGAACTTTAGTAGTTAAAACAAAGTCATTATGAAAATGCAATGTGCAAGAACCTAGAAAATCAGTGTTATTTACTTTGAAATCTTTTCTCAATTTATTTATAGTAGTTAAAGTCGAAGCTCTAGAACATATTTAAACTTTTATATAAAGTGAAATACAAATTTTTCCTTTCTCAATTTAGATGATTCTAGAAATATTTTGGAAATATAGGAAAAGTATCTGAGGTCAAGTTTATACATATAATATTTCACCTTTGAAGTTAAGGTTTGAGATTCATCCATTTTGGAGAACAATCTGGAATTATGTCCAAAGAGTTATAAAACTCTGTATATACACCCTTTGACCCTGCAATACCATTATTAGGTCTGTTTCCCAAGGTAATGGGGTGGGGGGGAAGGAAAGAACCTATATGTTCTAAAATACTTATAGAAGCTCTCTTTGTGGTGGCAAAGAACTGGAAACTGAGGGGATGCCCATTAATTAGGGAATGCGAGTTGTGGTATATGATTGTGATGGGATGCTACTGTGCTGTAAGAAATAATAAGCAGGTTTATTTTAGAAAAACATGGAAAGACTTGCATACAATAATGAAGGGTGAAATGGACAGAACCATGAGAATACTATATGCAGTAACTGCAATATTGTTTGAAGAGTAAGTGTGAATGACTAAGTTATTCTGACTATTATAAATACTAAAATCAGTTACAAAGGACCTAGGAAGGAAAATGTTATCTACCTCTGTAGAAAGAACTGATAAGGGGGCAGCTAGGTGGTGCAGTGAACAGAGCACCAGCCTTGGAGTCAGAAGGACCTGAGTTCAAATCTGGCCTCAGACACTTAACACAAAAACTAGCTGTGTGACCTTGGGCAAGTCACTTAACCCCAATTGCCCCTTCAAAAAAAAAAAAAGACTAAAAATAAAAAGAAAGAACTGATAAGAAGTATGCATAATATTGTTTCAATATGGTTTTACATATAGACATACACATACACGTGAAATGGTGGCCTTCTCCAGTACAAGGTAAGGAAACGAGGAAAGGAGACAGCTTACCATTTAAAATGTAACAAAAATAAAATTAAATAACAAAGTTATGGTTTGAGGAAGATATCAGAGAAATTGCAGTCACACTACACAAGTTATATACCTTTATATAAGACAGCTCCCTTAGGATTAAGGTGTGTACTTGACTGGCTTTGCCAAACTACACGGAAGTGGCACCTTAAAGCTATGTGTTTCACTGACTATCTCTAAAGGTGGGACGTGCAATTTATCTTTCTCCTTAAGAATTATAAATGTCTGGGGCAGATAGGTGGCATAGCAGATTGAGCAGCAGCCCTGGAGTCAGGAGGACCTGAGTTCAAATCCAGCCTCAGATACTTGACACTTATTTGCTGTGTGACTCTGGGCAAGTAAGTCACTTAACCTTGGCTGCCTTGCAATTAAAAAAAAAAAAGAGAACTGGTTCCTAAATTTTTTTTGGGTAGGGGGGGAGGAGAGGAGGCAATCAAGTTAAATGACTTGCCCAGGTCCTCCTGACTCCAGGACCAGTGCTCTATCCACGGAGCCTTTATTTTAGAAACAATTTATTAGTTCTATGTGAGTAGAAGGAGTTTAAGCTCAGTAACTCTATAATGATAATGACTTCTGTGGGGGATTTGTGAAATCAATTTCATTACTTTGTAATTATCTCAAGTGAAGTGTTAATATAAACATAACAAATTATCATTTGTAAATATCTTGAAACGAAGTTTTTTGTTGTTCATATTTAAAAGATGGGTAAACTTCAACACTAGAGAATGTTTTAATATCAAACTTTTTCAAAAACTGACCCATAAGCCCTTTCCAATTATGAGCAGAAACTATTTGGTCTTGCTACTCCAAAAGGAATAAATAAAAAGTCCCAGAATCACATGATGACAGCTCTGGAATTGGAAGAGACTCAAGAGGTCAGATTCTTTATTTTATAGATGAGGACTCTGGGGCCTGAGAAGGCTAAGAGACTTGTCCATAGTCATACAGGTTGTAAACACTGGAAGTGGGATTTAAACACAGGTCTTCTGACTCCAGTCAATAGTTTTCTTACCCTATAACACAGCACCTTTCATAAACATAAGCTGTACTTTGGCCTGAAGATGACTATGGGTTCTTGAAGTGGGCAGATTTTACTAGACTGGAAAGTCTCTGAGTAGAACTGTCATGGGAAAGGAGGCATGGTATGTCAGGAAGTACTCTTCAGGAAAGATTCAAATGAGAGGTGGACAGTTCTGGCAGGTATAGATGGTGTACTATCTGCATTGCTGGAAGGAATATACAGTTGAGTGAAAAATCTTGTCCCTTAAAGGAGGCAGGAAGGTAGCAGACTGGAAAAGAGCATTATGGGAGTTTAATAAAAGTAGCTTTGATTAATCTACCAAGTACACTTACTACTGGGTCTTTCAACTCCAGTGTGACTTTAAACTTCTCTATACAACGTTCCTGCAGGCACTGGATGGTGGTCACTTCTGGACTTGTAGACAAGACAAATACAGTTATGGCAGTAAGCAGGCTGATTTCATCGAGTTCTTGCTGTGCTCCATCTACTAAAGAGAAATCATCCATTAGAGACAGGCTCTGAACACAAAATTCTCAACTAAGGGCCACAAGGGGCTGCAGAAGCCACCTTGTCCAAACCCTTCATCTTTTATAAATTAGGAAACCAAAGCCCACAGAAGCTGAACGACCTGTCATGGAGCAGGAAGTGGTATAGTTAGGACATAAATCTTGTTTCAAATCTCACACTCCTCCCTCCTGGGCCCTCCCTCCATCATTCTGCTTTATCTGGTGCTTCAAAATGAGCCAGTGACATTCAAGTTTCAAGATTCACCCATCACATCAACTCTACTTTACCAGTGTAAAATGTTCCTCCTGTCTGAAGTATTGTAAGTAACTAACCAGTGGCTGTTAAAGGACAGGGCGGAACCTGAGAATTCACATGCCCTCTGCCTGTGCACACATGCTGGGCAAAGACACAAGGTCATAAAGCCACCTGTGTGTCAGGGGGACAATCAAAAACATTTGCTCTGTCACAGATTTTAAAATGTGCCTTCTAAGTTATTCTAGTTCCAATAGTTTTTCTTTACAATATAATGATCTAAAACAATTTCGAAAGACTTATGATGAAAAATCCTATCCAACTCCAGAGAAAGAACTGATGGAATCTGAATGCAGATCAAAGCATATGATTTTTTACTTTTTCTTCTTCTTTTTTTGGTCTGTGTTTTCTTTCACAACATGGCTAATATAGAAATATGTTTTTGCATGACTGCACATGTATGTAATCTTGATCAAACTGCTTGCCTTCTCAATGAAGGGGAGGGGAAGAATCTAGAACTCAAAGATTTTTAAAAAACGAATGTTAAAAATTGTTTTCACATGTAATTGGGGAAAAAATAAAGTATTACATTTAAAAAAAGGAAAAAGAGTGAATGTTAAAAACTGTTATTAAATGGAGAAAAACTGAAAAACCCAAACTGGAAAAAGCATTTTGTTGTGGAATAATTATGAATTGTTGGGACACTTTTTAAAATAAAATTTTTGCTGGATACATGGTATTAAAAGGTAAAATCTGGGCAGCCAAGTGGACAGTAGACAGAGTAGAAGACTCATCTTCATGAGTTCAAATCTAGACTCAGACACTTATTAGTTGTGTGACCTTGGGCAAGTCATCTGTAAAATGAGCTGGAGAAGAACACGTCAAACCACTCCAGCATCTTTGCCACCCCTCCTCCCCCCAAAGGGGTCATGAAGAGTCCAACACAACTGAAACAAGTGAACACCAATCCTTAAAATCTAAAATATCTTATTAGCAAATAAAAACCTTAAAGCAGTAGTTATATACATATATCATTTGGTGCTCTTTCTTTAGCTGTTATTTTAGAATGCAAGCAAAAGCATACTTTAATTTTCATATTCTTATCAACTATTAGGCCCGGTTTATTATAAAGCAATATTATGCAGGAATGTTAACTACAAATAAATTAGGCTAGATCTGTTAATATAAAATCATATAACAGCAGTTCTCAACCTATGGGTTGCAACCCCTTTGGGGGTCGAATGGGGTCGCCTAAGACCATCGGAAAACACATTATTTCCGATGGTCTTAGGAACTGAGACACCCTCCTCTATCCGTCTCCAGGCGGGGCTGCCCACAAGCAGATACGCCCACATAGGAGTGTTAAAGGGTCGTGGCATTAGGAAGGTCGAGAACCACTGTCACACACAAAGTAAAAATAAAATGCTATGCATAAAAGGATGCTATTGTAATAATAACTAACATTTATATAGCAATTTAAGGTTTGCAGAGTACTTTACAAATAAACATTATGTCATTTTTATCCTCAAAACAATACTGTACGGTAGGAGCTATGATTACCCCCATTTTACAGATGAGGAACTGAAGCAGACAGGGGGTCACTTGCCTAGGGTCACTCCGCTCATTTGTACTTGGGGATGGATTTGAACTTGTGTCTTCCTGACTCCAGGTCCAGCATTTTATCCACTGTGCCACTTCAAATAAATCCTAATCTCAGTGATCTCAGTATATAAATTCCTTTACAACGTGTCATGAAAATGAAGCTAATTTTAAGTTGTTTTTACTGTGGAGTAAGCAGGTAGCAAAAGAGGAACATGGAATTTTCCTGGTAGGGTTGATGTAAACGTATCAACAAATGATCTGGAAGGGACCTCGGAGGTCATCCAGTCCAGCCCCCTAAAAGCAGCAGAGGCCTAAAAAGCCACCTGCTAATTAAGCCTTCGGTTTGATTTGTAACAACCAGGGTCTTGGTATCTACTAATTCAGACTGTTTACACCTGAGAGATGAAAGACCAGGAGCAAAGACGAAAGGTCTCTGGTGGTCTGAATGACTGGCCGTTGTCAGCAGGAATGGTTAGGTGGGGACACAAATAATAGAGGACTGCAACTCCATCAGGCATGGAAGGGTAAAGAATCTGCTCTAGCGATCCTCAGAGACTGTGTGCTTAACTATGTGCAGACTAAGTGTAAAATCTTTCTGTAAGATGGAAAGGTAAAGAGTCACAAGAAAACTTTCTTTTTTAAAAGCTTATCGGGTGGCTGAAATGTTCTTGTGCTGTGAGGCCCATTCCTCACTTCAGGGGTCACTGTCTCAGAACTCTCTTTTCAGAGAAGAGGCCTCACGGAGGCTTACTTCACTAACACAGAGAAGCAGCAAGAAGAAGAATAGTGAGTTCTACCCCTTATATCACCCACTAAACCCCAACACCCGCCTCCCCTCCCATCTTCTAAACAGAGTTTAAAAAATGTACCAAACTAAATCCTGATTGGGAAATTCAAGACAACTGAGTGTCATTTTCCAGCCTAGTTTGACATAAGGAGACAAAAGACTGAGAAATGAACCTGTGCTTTGGAGTGGTATTCTGGGATAACGAACAGTCCTCACATAATAAGCAAGATGTGAGTTAAGACACAAGCAACTGTGTGGCTTAGACCCCTGGAGAGTAGAACATGGTCTCAGTTTGAGCTTCTAGACTAAAATCTGAAGAGGAACAACAAGGGCAGGAATCTCACATCAAAGGGAAGTCTACATTTTTGTCACTCCGAAGAGTGACAGTGGAGCTTTCCAGCCTATTAATAGGGGGTGAGTCTGGCAGTGGTCTACTGAAACTCCAAATGGGGTGAGCAGAGAGTGCTGTTGCTCAGGTCTAAACCCAGATCAGGAGCTTTTGAAGAATCCAGATTAGGAGGGCAACAATCAGACTTTGCCCTGCATCAGACTGGATCTAGGAGCACTAGAGATTACTGGAATAATTACAATACTCGATATCCCAAGAAAGCAGTGGTAGGACCAATCCAGACATGAAGTCTAAAGTCAGGAAGACAGATGAGCAAACAAAAAAAGAATCCCACCATATAAAGCTATTAAGGTGACTGGGAAATTTAAGACATGAACCAAGAGAATGACTCCAAAACATCTACATGCACCTTGGGCACACATTCAAGTAGCATTCCTAGAAGAGATGCAGAGAGAATTAACAACAACAACAACAACAAAGCGCTAGAGGAAAAAAACTGAAAAAGAAAGGAGAGTTATTACAAAAAAAAGGAAAAGGAATTAACAGCTTGGTACAAGAAGTAACAAATCATACCCAAGCAATAAACTTCCTGAAAATTAGAATGGACCAAAGAAAAGTTAATGCCTTTATTAACAACAAGAAATAAAACAATGTCAAAAGGCTAAAAAAAAATAGAAAAGAACACAAAGTATTTCATGGTGAAAACAACTGACTGGAAAAACAGATGAAGGAAAGAGAATTTAAGAATAACTGGACTAACTAGTAGGGCAGAAACTAGCTACAGACCATATCTTATACTGCATACCAAGAAAACTTCAAGATGGGGACATGAATTAGACATGAAGGATGACACCGTAAGTAAATTAAGAGAGCAAGGAATAGCTTACCTCACATAAATCAGAGTGTACAAATATGATTTCTACAAGCAAGGAGGAAAGAGTTGGTGGGAATGGCTGCTTCTTGATTCTCGTCTGAACTCGTCAAAGGAGGGAGGAAAACACAAATACGGATGGACACACAGTTGAGGACAGAAATATATTTCCCTCAATGGGGAAATAGGGCCAAGGGAAGCAGGGAGAATAGATGAAGGGAAGGATTAGTCTCAAGCAAAACAAAGTCTAAATAATGATATAAAAAAATTCTTATAGTTCCTTTTGTGCTGGCAAAGAAATGGAAATTGAAAGGGGTGCCCATCAATTGGGGGTGGCTGAACAAATGGCGGCAGATAAAAGTGATGAATAGTGTTCTACTGTAAGAAATTATGGAGATGGTATCAGAGAAACCTAGGAAGACTTTTATGGACTGACACTTAGTGAAGTGAATAGAACAATTTATACAACAATAACAATACAGAAACTGTGAAGGAATTAGGAACTTTGATCAGCAAAATAACCAACCAGGATTCCAAAGGACTAATGATGAAAAATCCTCCCCATCTCCTGTTTGAAGTGAAGGACTAAATAGTGCAGAATAAGATATATCATTTTTGAGCATGGACAAATGCAGAAATTTGTTTTGCTTAATTATGTTCATATTTATAACCAGGATTTTGTTTTTCTTTTATTCTCAATGAGGGGATGGGGATGATAGGGAGAGAAAGCAGACTTTTTTCCCCCTAGAATTTATTTATTTATTGTTCTCAACATTCATTTCCACAAGATTCTGAGTTCCAAATTTTCTCCCCATCTCTCCCCTTAACCCCCAACCCAAGATGGCAAGCATTCTAATTATTCCTTCCCTCAGTCTGCCCTCTCATGTATTCCTCCCCTATCCCTTTCTTTACCCTTCTTCCCCAGTACTTTCTTGTAGGGCAAGATGGATTTCTAGACCCCACTGAAGGCAGACTTTTTTGACTCAGTCAAACCACAACTGGAGTATTGTATTCCATTCTATACACTACATATAGACAGGGAAACTGACAAGTGGGAACATGTCCAAAGAAAAGAAAGCAGGATTTAGAGAGTACTTGAAGAATTCAGAAAAGAGTATACTTTAGGGAGACCATAATAGGCTACATTCAATATTAAAAGGACTGTCATATTGGGAGGGTAATCTCATTCTGCTTTCCCCAGAGGGTAGAACTAGGACCAGTTCACTAGGATAAGAGGGAATCAGATTTTGGTTTAATTTATGGTAAAAACAATCAAACAAAAAACAACCAAAAAAACAACAAAGACCCAAACCAAAATAATTTTTAAAAAAACCCTTCACAGGAGTTGAGAAAGAGAGAGAGAGAGAGAGAGAGAGAGAGAGAGAGAGAGAAAGAGAGAGAGAATTGCCTATATCTAGAATGGTTTCCTTCTGGAACTAGTAGTGAATTCCCACCCTTGGAAGTCTTCAAAAAAAGAGTCCAAATAATCATATATTAGGGTCATTGTAGAGAGGAGTTATATTTTGGGTACAGGTTGAACTGAAGAATTTTTTAGGTACCTTATAAGTCTTAATTCTATGATTATATCCTAGTCTGACTAGTCTATATGTTTTTTAACTCTTAAGGAGATTAAGTTCTATGAGAATCTCCTTTATCCTACTATCCCTTTTCTAAAACTCTTGTGCCCTTCCCTAATCCTATCTCCTTCTAAGATGGATGCAAAATCTCTTTAAAGCACCAGTGTCTTTATTAGGTTAGCAGCAGCACTGGGAATAATAGTAGACTTTTTTATAGTATGTGAGTTAGTTTAGTATGACATTTTAAAGTTCTAAAGCACATGTTTTAACAGTCTGATTTTCTTAAAGACAAATGAATAGGCCCATTCTAAAAGTTTTTTGGCCCACACTTCTAGAATAATTTGAGGTCTTGACAAAACATTTACCAATTGTAACAAATAAATTACAAAAATGGAAACAATATTTTTTGAGACTATAAATATTGTTTAAGTAGGGCCATAAAGGCAACTTATTTGTCATCTACAGTTGCTAGATACTGGAGGGAGATGATATTTCTATTATCTATAGTTTGATATGATAAAAGCAGAAAAGACAAGACATAAAAAAGATCTAAAATATGTATCAATTTGGCTATGCCCTCTGCCGCAGGATTTCTGGGTATGTGAATAAAGTACAGGATATACTGCATAAAAGAGCAACATGGCCCATATAAAAACGAGACTTAGATGTAACTAATTATGCTACCAAAGTTATTATCAGGGACAAAAAGATACATGACTGAGTAAATACCGTGTCAGGAGCAATCCTTTGTTGGGTGAATTCATAGATGACATAGATTGATTCTAGTCAAAGAAGTTGCCTGTTTTACTGTTTTTGTAGAACCTGATGTCAAAGTAGGAGTAAAACCCACTTTGTGGTTTTCGCTTCCATCAATCTATGAAAATCAAAGACTTACTGTCTGTCTTCCTTAAATGGCTGTAGGTTTTTTCCTACCCACCTACTGACTTTCAATAAAAATGATTTAAAAAAAAAAAACCTTATAGGATTTTCTGGGACAGGGACCTTCTGTGACCTACATTTTATAAAACCTAGCATTCAGCTTAGTGTTATTTAGCCTGAGTACAATTAATGAACAGTTTTTTAATGTTGCTGCTGAAGGTACTACTCATGTGTTTTTATGCCTATTCATACATTCTTTTCCCATTTGAAATCTTCATTAAATATGATAGGAATGTGAGTATTATCGATAATGAGTTTAAAAATATGGTTGGGCAGTCACTGTATAATCAGGGAGTTATCCTCTTTTAAGCTGTATTAACCTTTTAATTTAAATAAAAATAAAAGAACTGAATTTTAGTTACTGGATTTAAGATTTTAAAACACTCCTGAATGTTTAGAAAAATTACTTCTTTAAAGCAGTGCTTTAAGCACTTTGACTGTTCACAGGAAAACAAAATACCATATAACTAGAGTAGACTAACACATTCTTCATGGTATCAAATAATATTAGGAACAAGGAAAGAAAAGTAACCAGTTCAGCTGAATAGCCAGAACTGCAAACTCAAACATCAAAGCAATAAAGTCAGTTAATTTACATTCATCAGAAACTTTCATTTTTAAAGCAAAGCAAAAGTTATCTTTGGGGGTGGCTAGGTGGCGCTGGGGCAGCTAGGTGGTGCAGTGAATAGAGCACCAGCCTTGGAGTCAGGAGGACCTGAGTTCAAATCCGGCCTCAGATACTTAACACACTTACTAGCCGCGTGACTTTGGGCAAGTCACTTAACCCCAATTGCCCTCCAAAAAGCAAAAAAACCCCAAAAAACAAAAAAAAGTTATCTTTGGGTTAGAAAGCTATACCTAATGCCATTCCATTAACTACAGAATGCAGAGTGAGACACTTGGTTAGACAGGAGAATGGAATAATATTGCAACCCGACTTCAATGAAAGGAAGCTAGCTTCAAGAAAATGCCATATTAGATGATAATAGGATGGGGCAGATTTTGAATTTTATAACGGCAGTACAGTGCAGGTAAGGACAATTTTCTTTTCTTTTTTTTTTTTTTTTAAATTTTTAAATTTTATTATAGTTTGCATCATTCATTTCCACA
>JAQQSV010003972.1:0-14951 GCA_028646515.1 Pseudochirops corinnae | reverse complement strand
AAGAGAAAGAATCTAGAATCTAAAGTTCTATAATCAAATGTTAAAAAAATATATATATGCAATTATTATTATTATTATTATTATTATTATTATTATTGTTAACTACATCCAACTGGAACCTGAGATACACAGGCACTGCAAATGGGAGATCCATCCTGCCCTACCGAAAGGTCAGAGGGGTGAGGGGGTAAGACATGGGAGAGAGTTGATTGGGGGATGGGGGATACACTGGGATGACTGTTTTGGGGAGGTGGGTAGGGGAAAGATGGGAAGAAAATATGTAACTCAAAATCTTGTGGAAAGGAATGATGCAAACTAAAATAAAATTTAAAAAAAATTAAAAAAAAAGAAAGTATTAAATGTTTAAATTCATATTGGGGTGCTAAGTACTTGTTAGATGATAGTAAAGAGATGATAATTGGTTTAAATTGGGGAATTATATTATATCCCTCTGCTCCATTGACTCCCTGCCCAAAGTTTCTCAGTGGTAGCCCAAAACCCTGATTGGAGATGGAACAATAACCTTACTCTATCCAACCTGCTAGGGGATTTGGGTTTTGGGGGAAATGAACCCAGAAGCCATGTGGGCTACATCTGTTGTCATTCAGCTATTTTCAATCATATCTGACTCTCTGTGATCCCATTTGGGGTTTTCTTGGCAAATATATTGGGCTACATACCCATGGATCTAAGATGAAAGAGCTAGAGCTAGAAAAGACCCCAGAGGTTACCTGGTCCAACCCTCACTCCCCCATTTTATATATGTTGAAACTGAGGCTCAGGCAGGTTAAATGATGCCTACTGTCACACTATTGGTAATTGAACCCTGATCCTTTGTCTCCGGAACCAGTGTTCTTTCCACTGTGTCATGACATATATTAGCTTATATCCTGCTACATTTAAAATGTAGGTTAAATGTATGAAACGTAACAGGCTTATACTCAAGGATTTCTTACTGCTCTAACTCCAAGCAAGCTTTTCATTATCTATAATGATTTAACTAATTATCCCATTACCAAGCATTGGGTGGCTTCTCATTTAAAAGAAGCTCCAAATTGAAGCTGATTTGATTTTTTCTATTCTATATTAAATATACCTATCATCATCATCATCATCATCATCATCATCATCATCACCACGAGCCCTCATTGACCTCCGACTCCTCTGAACTCCTTCATTACTTATCATCTGTACCAGATAATTTTATACTCAATTATAACCTGTCTTGTATTATTCACGATTCCTCTTGGGTTATTCTTATTTCCTCAGCTATACTGTAAATTCTTGAAGAGAAAGAATAATGTTTTACTTCTTCCTTCCCCACTATTACATAGGGCTGGTCATGTAGTAGACAATTTGTAAATGCTTGTTGACCTCTTAAGTGTCATCTTAAATAATTGTCAAGTGTTAAGAGCTACATGGATTAAATCAGACAGATTCAGCCCCAACTCTCTAATGTATTAAAATCTAACTCAGACCCACCTATGATCCTACATACGAAGTTGAATTGAATTAATCACCAATTTAGAGCTGGAAGGAGTTTGAGAGATCACCTGGTCTAACTACATCATTTTATAGAAAATAAAATTGAGACCCAGAGATTTTAAATGATTTGTTCAGGTAGAAAGTAGCAAGGTTAACTGAACCCAAGTACTCTGATTCTAAATCCATTGCTTTCCCTCCTATATCATGCTACTGTTGTGTCTTGACAACAAAATACATTCATTGTAATCTTTTAAATATTTTCCATCAAGGCTTTGTCATCCTTTCTTTCATAGATTCAAAACCTTGGAGACATCCTTCATTCTTAGCTTTCCCTTACTCTTGTTTAAGTTGCTCAATTCTACTCTGACAAAAGTTCTTGAATTCCTTTCCTTCTCGACTCCCATGTCCACTATCTTAGCTCTGGGCCTTGTCCCTTCTTGCTAAGACCATTGTAATAATCTCCTAAATGATCTCCCTTCCTTTAGTTTCTCCCCTGTCTAATCCATCCTTCACAAAGTTTCCAAGGTGAATTATTTAAGCACAGGTTAGACTATCTCAGTACCCTCTTTGAGAAGCTTTAAGGGCTCCCAAATGTTTCTCAAATAAAATACAAATGCCTCTGTTCAGCATTTAAAGCCCTTCGCAATCTGTGTCCTATCCATCTTTCTAGATTGATTTCATATTACCTCACCCCACCTCCCCACTCCTACCACGCATCCTATACTCTAACCATGCTTTCCTGTTGTCTGTTCCTTATGACATTGCTCCCCTTATGAATCAGCTTCTTTGCATAAGAGATCCCCATAACTGGAATGCCCTTTCTTCTCACTTTTCTGACATCTACAAAGGTGACTTGACCTGGTTTGTCTGTGCAATATTTTCCAAAAGTTACTTTAATCTGCTTCCCATGGTTGTAGTATCTTTGTATGTGGACTGTTATCATCCACCAATTGAGCTAATTCCTCTCATCCTCCTCTACCCCACTTTCTTGCAAAAACTCACCAAACTTGAGAAATGCATCTGAGCAAAGGAACATGGTTGCATCAGAGAAAAATTTTCTTCTAGAAAAAGACTCATAAAATGTAGGCTACTAATGGTGAACTAGCACCATCATCTTTCTATTCAAAAAACCACATATTTTAATTATTTCAAGGGTGTGTATGTTGTTGCACCCATTTTAATGGAAACAGGCCATGCTGCACTTAATTTTAGAGTCCCAGTACTTAACACAGGGAATGTGGAGGTTAACCATTATATTCAGATCTTATTATAACCAATGTTAATGAAGTTCCTTATTTAGCCATTGTCTAGTATGCTTTGAAGTAAATGGTAATTGTCTTATTATCTGACATTAGATCTTCAGTTAATCAATCTAAATGGCTTGTCGGGGGGAGGAGAAACAGCATTTGAAAATATTGTAATTATGATTGTGTTCTTTTAACTTACTATAATTGGGGGATGGGAACTAAAATTTACTTCAATCACACGTGACAAAGTCATGAGATATGATGTGGTGGAAAGAATATTTGCTAGCTATTTCTCCATCCTACATGCCTGGAATTCCCTCCTTCCTCCTATTTCCTAGCTCCCTTGGCTTCCTTCAAGTCCCAGCTAAAGTATCATCTTCTAGGAGAAATCTTTTCTGATCTCCCTAGTACCTTCTGTCTGAGATTATTTCCAATTTATCCTGTTTATCTTGTTTATTCACAGTTTGCTTGTTTTCTCTTCCTTTTGATTTGTGAGCACTCTGAGATCACAGACTGTCTTTCTCTCCCTTTGTATCCCCAGCACTTGGACTGTATGTGGTATGTAGTAGGTGCTTGATAAATGTTTACTGACTAACTGGGTTTGAAATCAGATTCTGTTACTTGCTGTGTAACTTTGGGCAAGTTATTTTACCTCTCTGGGTCTCAGTTTCCTCATCTGCAAAATGAAAGGATTGGATTTGATGACTTCTGGGGTCCTTTTGAGGTATAATTCTATGGATGAATGGTCATGTAATCTGTTTGGGGTTTCACTGCTGACAAGAAATTATTAAATATTTCTTATGAGTCACTGCTTAGTTTTACTTTTCACATTCGTTCTCAGCATTTTTCAAAGGAAGCTATACCATTAAATCAGATGGAATTGAACACTGGTGGGTGGATAAAGTGATCACAAAATGATTTGACTACAAAAGAATTTTTTAGAGTGTTTACGTACATACATAAATGTGAAAAAAAAGCATTGAAATTCGGAGACAAAAATGGTGAAATGAGATTGTTTAAGACCTTAATACAATGGGGAGCTCCAAATCCCTTGAAGTACCATTAGATCAAGTGTCAAAATATGCCAGAAAAATATTGTATCAGCAGATTGCATGCCCATTAATATTTTATAGAAAGAAAAATCTTCCAGACGCCTCTGTAAGAAGCCTTCTTGAATCCTGACCTAATTTAGTTGAGATAATTCAGGAATTTCAAATTTGATGTTTCCACCTCTGGCTAGTTTAATCTACCATCTGGCTTGTTTCAAGAATAAAGCAAGACAGGCGCCTAGCAGAAATAGTCTAAAATATCAAAATTTAAATAAAAAACACTCCCATAAACTACACAGTTGAGTATTTTGCCATTCAGTGTTCTCTGCGACAATTCTTAGAAGAACAGTGGTGGTACACAGAAGCCCCAGATCCAATGTTAATTCTTTGCAGGCAAAAAAAAAAAGTAATGGTCTTTGTTTTAAAATGTAAAGTTGATTCTTTAAAAAAATTTAACCTCTTTAGTACACAAAAGATTGTTATAATCCTTCGTTTAATGTAGCACTCTTGCTAATGATTTCTGATGACCAAAATGCATAGTACAAATGCTGATGGTTCCCCTTTCAAAATGTTGATGCAAAATGCCTCATCCCAGTTTAATCACAGTGTGGGATTCCCACAGTAATGGGACATAATTGCCCTCTTCCCCACTCTCCCCTCCAGGTTGATTGGAGGGTCCTGCTTTATTTTATTATCGCTGGACTTTATCAGCTACTGAAATTCTACCCAGTTGCCTTGCAATGTGGCTACAGAGCCCTCCACACATAATTATTCCTAAATAAGAATGCCCTAGAAGGGTGAAGGATTGTATTTGTTCTCTCCCTAGTTTCTGTAATAGAATAGAAAATGAATAGTGGTATTTATGAGATTTCATATTGGCATTCACTTTTCTCTTACCTTGAGAAGGCGTCTGATTGCCATCTCTTCAGATAATTAAATCGAGTTGGTAGATTATGTACAGTTGCATTAGAAAGCTTTTTATTTCTGTTAGCTTCAGACATCCTGGGGTTCATCTGCTTTTTTTTTTTTGATACTGGAGTAGCTGTACGGATAAATCAGTGTCACTTTTGGCAAATAGCAAACCCCATCATTTATTTTTTCGACCAAGCTGGGCTAATTCCAATGAGGTGCCATGGGTCATTCAGAGAAAATTCAGGTGCTTGTATTGACTGACCCCATGAACATATAGGAGACTCGATTAGTTATGATAAATCTAGTCGACAAACATTTATTTTTAAAATTATTGATATCTTTTTCTTGGATATTACTTACATTTCCAATGTTTCCCTTTGACCCTTCCAAAGACCCTCCCTTATAACCCCAAATTTAAAAAAGAATTTCAGCAAAACTCACTGACATAAGGGAAAAGAAAAATTTGATGCTAGATGCAATGTCTCATACATACAGCTCCTATCTCTTCAAAAAGTGTAGGGAAACATGTTTTCCTATATATTCTTTGGGCTCAAGGTTAGTAATTATAATTACATGGCATTCCATTTTGATCACTTTCTTGATCATGTTCTTTGCATTTATGTTGTTGTGGTCGACATATACTGGCTTCCTGGTTCTCCTTACTTTACTTTGTATCAGTTCATATAAGTTTTCCCATGCTTCTCTGTATTTTTCATGTTCATAATTTCTCATAATGCAGTAATATTCTATTTCATTCATTTAACGTAATTTGTTTCGCTATTTCCCAACTGAAGAGCATCTCTTTTAAAAATACTTATTGGGCACCTATTTTGTACAAGATGCTCTGCTAAGCACAGCAGAAGATACAGATATGAATTATACAGATTCATTGCCCAAAAAGGGACTTACAGTCAAGAAGTTTAAATAATTATTGTAAGGAGGGAGGGAGAAAAAATTTGGAATGTAAAATTTTTACAGAAATGAATGTTGAAAACTGTCTTTACATGTAATTGGAAAAAATACTATAAAGAAAAAAGTAATTATTGTATAGGCAGAATGGGATAAATATTAAAGGAGGGGTATAAACTAAGGACTAAAGGAAATATGGAGCAAGGAGAGATTACTTCTGGGGCAACAGTAAATATGGAAGAATACTATTTTAGCTGGGTGCTGAAGGATGAGAGGATTTCTTTAGACTGAGATGGTGGAGAGGTTATTCTAGGTAGAGGAAAACAAATAGATTGATTCAAATGTAAGAAAATTTAAGGTATATTTGGGGAATGGAAAATAGTTTAGTCTATATGGAATGGGGTGTGTGTGTGTGTTTATAGACACGTAGACATATATTAAAATCTTCCTAAAGAATATACACACAGATAGTCTATAAACATTTATTTTTAAAAATATTAGTATCTTTTATTTTGATATTATCTACAATTCCAATGTTTCCTTTCAACTCTTCCTAGGAACCTACCTTATAATCCAGAATAAAAAAAGAGAAAAACAATTTCAGCAAGACTAGATATACTATATGTGTATATATATACATATATATATGTAAATATAAACACACCTTACTAGGACTTTTAAAAGCTCCCAACTATTTCCCCAGTCTTATCTCCCAATAAAATGTATTATTATGTAAAAATATGTGTGTACATATATTATATATGAAGTATATAATACATACATATGTAATGTGTATATATATATATATATATATATACACACACACACACATAATGTACATCTACATATATTGTGTGTGGGTATGTATATGCATGTATCCATAATCTTGTCTCCCAATACTAAGTCATACTGAGGAGTTTGAAGTTTATTCTGAAAGCACTGTTGTTAAGTTATTTTTCACTCGTGTCTGACTGTTTGTGAACCCTTTTTGGGGTTTTCTTAGATACTGGAGTGGTTTGCTTTTTCTTTCTCCAGCTCATTTGACATATGAGGAAACTGAGGCAAACAAGGTTAAGCGATTTGCTCAGAGTCACACAGCTAGTAAGTGTCTGAGACCAGATTTGAACTCAGGAAGGTAAGCCTTCTCTGACTCCAGGCCTGGCATTCTATCTGTTGTGCCACCTAGCTGCCACTGAAAGCAAAAGATCCTTTAAAGATTGTTGAGTATGAGAGATGTGAGATCCATACCTTAGAAAGATTACTCTGGCAGCACTATGTAGGATTTGGGAAGCAGCAGTGGTAAGAATGAAGGAGGAGAGATCAGTTAATAGACTATTCCTATAAACCAGGTGAGAGATAATTAAGGCCTTGGCTACATTGGTACCCATGGAAATAGAAAGGAGGAGGTGGATGCACGTGCCTCTTGGGAGGTAAAACTGACGGTATTTAATGATAGGAAATTGTAATTAAAGGAGAGAAAGGAGTTTAAGTTTCTAGATGTGGTGACTGAAGGGGCAGTATTTGCCAATAACACAAGCAGAATGAATAGTAAGGGAAGGAGACTGTAGTGGGAATAAGAGGCCTTTTTTGTTTGTTTTGTTTTGGATATGTTGAGTTTGAGAAGTAGCTGGGTGGTTCAGTGGCTAGAGTCAGGAAGATCTGAGTTCAAATCTGATCTCAGACCCTTCCTAGTGTGTGACCCTAGACAAGTCACATAACCTCTGCCTCAGTCTTTTTAAATGTAAAATTGGGATAATTGGCACCTATCTTCCAGGGTTATTGTGAGGATTACATGAAATACTATTTATAAAGGGCTCAGTATAGGTCCTGGCATGTAGTAAGTGCTTCATAAAAGTCCATTCCCTTCTTCAGTTAGAAATGTCTGTTTAGTGCCCTAGAGATAGGGCTTTAGATACAAATTTAAGAGTGGCTGTTGAAAGAGCGATACAGGATGAGATCTACTACTAGGAAGAAGGGAGAGAGGAAGAAGAGGAGAGGGTTAAGGAATGGTAGCAGGTGGAGGTAGTAGGGTAGAAAATAGAGAAAAGGTAAGAGTAGGCTTCAAGTATTATAAAAAGAAAGGGAAAAAAAGCATTTAACAAACTTAACCAGCACATCAAACCATGGTTCATATTTTAAGACTTAGAGAGTTTAGGTGACTTGCCTAGGGTCACATGAATAATAGATGTCAGGTCAATGAAACTAGACCTTCTGAGCTGAAGTCTGAGACTCCTTTTTTTATTTTATTTTATTTTTTTTTACCATTCACATTACTTCCCTGGAGCACATCTGTAGTGATCCAGTGGATAGAACACTGGACTTAGAGTCAGGAAGACCTGAGCTGAAATTCTACCTCAAATACTTATTAGTGTTAGAACCTGGGCAAATTTCTCCATCTTTTGTCTGCCTCAGTTTCTTCAACTGGAAAAGGGTGATGGAAATAACACAGCTTCCAGGGATGTTGTGAGAATCAAATGAGAAAATATTTGTAAAGTACTTCCCACAGTGCCTGGTGCATAGCAGCCACTTGGTAAATGTGTGTTTCCTTCCCCTTAACTTCTGTGGCCAAAACTTCTCCCAATCAATATAGCATCTATGAAATGTATTTGCAAAAAGACAGATTGCTCAAGGCACTGGCCCTGTATTTGTGATGAAATGGTCTACGTGTAAGAAAAGTCTAATAATTCCTGTGAGTGGACAAACTGATATTTAATATATATGTGTCTATGCCACGTATTCTCTAAGTGGAGAATGAAAATTATTATCTACTTGGTGGAACCATCTATTTGTAGAGAGTCAAAGCAAGTCTTTGAAGTTTGCCATTCATTCCCTTCTCATCAATAGGCTTTGGTCCATGCTAATTTTATCAACTAAAAGCACATCGCCCATTAAATGGTAATAATGGATAATATCATTCTATTAATGTAATGAGGCTTGTTAGCAACGACAACAAATTTGTATCAGGTTCCAAGAATGCTATGAACAAAACAGAGAGAAACTCAATACTTACCCACTGGAAAATTTTATTTTGTCCTCTCAGCTCTCTCTAAGATACTGGCAGACTCCCAATCAACTAATGTTATTTCTTGAATGGTGATACGATACAGTAGAATGGAATGAATCCTCTCCTTCCATAAAATATAAGCCTCTTGAAGACAGGGACTACTTATTTCTTGTTTTTGTATTCCTAGTAATCAGCACAGAGCCTTACTAATAATAGGTGCTTAATGAATAATTTTTTTGAGGGGGGAAGGCAAGGCAAGTGGGGCGAAGTGACTTGCCCAAGGTCATACAGCTAGTAAGTGTGTTAAGTGTCTGAGGCTGGATTTGAACTCAGGTCCTTCTGACTCCAGGGCCAGTGCACCACCTAGCTGCCCCTTAATGAATATATTTTTAATTGAATTCATCTGAAAGTCAAAGGACTTAGGTTAAAACCCTGACTTCCTCTAACTAAGTCTATGTCCTCCTAGCAGTCACTTAAGTTCTTAGGGTGTAAGTTTTTTCCTTTGTGAGATGAGAATGTTGGATTAGGACCAGTCAGGGGTGAGGAACCTGCCTTAAGGCCACATGTGGCCCTCTAGGTCCTCAAATGTGGCCCTTTGATGGAATCCAAGCTTCTGAATGGTTTCAGTTAAAGGGCTGCACTTGAGGACCTAGGCCTTGAGGCTGCAGTTTCCCCACCCCTGGATTAGGTGATCTGCAATGATTTCCTCCAGAGTTAATGTTCTCTATTTGCTACAACTTAGGTGAAGCCAGTGTTTCATTTTGTTCTTTAAAAAGCTACTTAATTTCTGTCAGATTTCCCTGCATCCTCTACATTTTGAAAGTCTCTTGGGATTCTACCAGCACGCTCCCCCTCCGTAAGCTTTTATGCAGTTTCACTGGATCCTTGTCATTAAGATGGTGTCAGCTTTTGCCCACCCTTTTGCCATCTATCACTAGCCTCCAGACCTTCCAAACAAAACCTTTAGAACACATTATCATTCAACAGCGTCAGGGCCAAGGTCAGGGTCAATCATCCCTAAAAGCCTATTTCCTACCAACCAACATTTGGTCTGCGGTTTCTCATCACTCAAAGTCCTCACTCTAAAGGATGATCACTTCATTAGGTCCTAAGGGATCCACTCAGAAAGGAAATCATTCACTTTGATAGCTCTCACATTTGGTTTCTGGCTATTCAACTTAGTGAAGGAGTCTAAATGATGCATAGAAATTAGACTAGGCCTCAGTATTTCTATTTTCTTAGAGACCACTCTGACTTTGGCTCAGTTTTAGGGGCTCAAATCTATTTAAGAAAGACCTGGAGATTTGGTTGGGTTCAAAACTGCTGGACCTCTGCTAGAGTTGTGATTAAAAATTCTTTCATTTGGGAAGCTATAGCTGTTAGAGGAGCTTGGGGGAATGGCACAAAGTAAAAGTGGTACAGAAGATGTTCCAATTATAGGTAGGACCTTTTCTTAACAAGAGGCACTCTGGCTCTAGCCTGAATAGAAATTATTTGAGTCATGGAGGGAGAGGAAAGGTGGGTCCAAGAAAGGGATATTATAGCAACAGAATTCTGGATGCATGTCTGTGTGTGTGTGTGTGTGTGTGTGTGTGTGTGTGTGTGTGATGACTCTGAAGCATGGGGACAGAGTGGGTACTTCAAGGAAACTATGTACCCTCATCCATAGCTCTGTTAGCACTCTGTTAGTCTTGGCTCTCTTTCTGAAATGATGAACCAAGAACCAACTCAATATTTTTTATGGTTCTCTAGATTCAGAGTGACCTAAACCATTATGTTTGATGCACAACTCTAGGCTTGTTCTATTACTAGACTAGCTACCAGTGGGAGGGAATGGAGTTTATGCTAGGAAGGGGGCAAGGACCAAGCTGAAGTCATATGAATGGCTATTTGTCTAGCGATAGACAAATCCTTTCCTTCTTGTCAACCTGCAGCTGAAAAGACACTTGAGACAAGTGACTTTGTATTCTTGTCATTTGGCAATGTAATGGAAATTTCACTAATTCTATCTTCATTGCTGATGCTGATGTGCATGAGGTGAGGATGTTAAAACAAGATGAGAGCCATTACAAGGAAATGTGGAAATACACATAATGGGGGAAAGGTACCCTTTAAAACAGTGTGACTTTATATTTAAATACTGTGCAGGCAGCCTCATTTCGCTGTCCTAAAATATCAAGCCCAAGGACTTTTGAAAACGCGGAGCTCACAATGGATTTCTCAGAGCTCTTGCAGCCATTATCATAAAACCTTCACGTTTCCTAAAATAATTAAAACAGAAATTCTTGGAGATATCTTGCCAAGGTCATCTGAAGATTATTCCCTGAGCTGCATTGTTTGAAAGGGGCTAGGGGTGGGGAGAGAATGGTAATGTGAATTGTAATTACTCAGAGCACTGTAGAATAAAGCTATAGTAAATTCCTTCACAGTTGAACTAAACTGTTTAACACACGGAGTGTCTAATTGACAATTCTGTACCAAAGTGTAAATTTGTCAAGGAAGGATACACAACAAGTTTTTTTTTAACATCTCAGTGAGTGCTGTTGTGATTTGGATCTATTACTTCTGAATATTGCATAAAGCTGACAAGCACTTGTCATTTAAAGACCACATGGAGGCATTCAGTTTCCCATTTAGACATAATAACACATTATGCAAATGAACTTGCCAAGGAAAGCTGGAGGCTGACATGAAATAAACTGTCAAATACAAGTTGCTAATAAATGAACATTTCTTTAGAGATTGTCTTAATTTGGGGAGTTGGAAAATAAATTTGGCGGTCATGAATATGGGTGGTGGAATTTTTCGTTTAAATTCATTGGTTATTCCTTCCAATGCCAAAGAGTGGCTTAACTTTAAGGAATAAGTCCAAGTCTTTAAATTTTTAAAAAGTGATTTCTAATTCAGGAAAAAAGAAAGCAGAGTGCAGTTCCCTTTTTAGGGAACGTTTCTGCTTCAAGACTCGTTTGTGGCTGACCACCCACTGCCACTTGCCACACTGTTCTCTTGGTGCTCCAATGTAGGTTATTAAACTGGCACTAGACTGACTTACACTTGTCAGATTTATTTAATAAGATCATTTTCCATTTATTTTTGTGGGTGTCCTCCATCTTCCTAAGTAACTTTTAATCTTAAAGGCCTGAAATACAATTAACAACAATTTATTAAGCTGTACCAGGTGTATTAGACACTGGGGATCCAAAGACAATTAATGAAGAGCATCTCTTGCCCTCAAAGAGCTTACTGGGGTGTTGGAACAGAAACACAGAAAAGCAAATACAAACCACAAATCAAATATGAAATAATTTTGGCAGGGTGAGGAAGAGCTAACTCCTAGGTAGTCAAGAAAGACCTGTATAAGAAGTAGTACTTGGTCTGGTCCTTGGAGGGTATTAAGGATTTCTGGAAGCAAAGATGGGAAGGGAAAATGCATTTCAATCATGGGAGCTGCCGGTGAAAAGGCATGAAAGGAGAATGTGCAATATTATATATAGGGAACAGCAAGGAGGCCAGTTGGGCAGGAATATACATTATACATTTTATTGCTTCTCTTTTAGTCATTCAACAAGCATTTATTAAACACTTTTTATATGCCAGGAACTCTGCTAATGCTCTGGGTGATATTGTTTTGCCTTTAAGAGTTTATGTATATATCCTCTGCCAAGTATTACAGGCATCGAGTCATAAACCAACAGTTTTTGCAATACATTTTCATTTTCTTCTTTGGATTCTTTATAGGTGTATCTATGGACACTGTGAAGGGGTATAATCAGGGATATAATTAATAACTTAAATTGGTTTGGGTTGAAACAACCTTTCTACCTTTGGGGCGTGAACCTTACTTTGCCTTTTCTAGATCTTTCCATATCATGCCTAATCACACTGCATTTCTCCCTCTACTCCAAATATAGTAAGTAAAATACTCATATGTTTGATTTTGAAAATGGGAAAAGTTAATATACAGGCATTTTAAGCTCTGTGTAGAATTGTAGGAAAAAGGAGTATTCATACCTCCATCTGCATTCCTTCTGTTCTAATCCTAAACTTTTCTTTTGCACAAATAAACATTCATTATAAAGTGTGCTGTGGGTTTGAAAACTATGTAAATGAGAAGAAAATACTTTCAAATTCCTTATTTACTCTAGATTTAAATCGTATCTTGATTATTTGAGCGAAGCAACATGGTAGATCACACCCTACTTTCTCAATTCTTACTCTAGTCTCCAGAGGGCAGCCTACTCATTCTCCACTTATGGTCCTAGGGATAGCTCTGAGGGGTTGAAGTGATTTCTATTAGTGCCATGCTTGAGCGGCACTTTGCTTCCCATTGATTATCCAGCTGTAAGAACTATTGGTACAAAACATTTCTCATCAAAGCTTGGGGCACATTATCCCACAGGTACATACAGAATCCAGGGGAAAATGGGCTTAAGTTTAAAGAGGGCATATGGCAAGGAGAAACTCAGAGCTCTTGGTTGTAAGGAAGTCCTGCTCTCCCTTCCTGCAGTCCCCATGATGTGTGCAGCAATTTCTGCTGGGCTCTGGGGGTTCATGCACATTTAGAGTTCTGAAGCCACACTTCTCCCAAAGACTCACACTCTCCAGATCTGCCTTTCCTTAGCACATATAGGTTATCTTTTCTCAACTTCTGGCTAAAATCATTGTTTGTTATAGTCTAGTCTTTTTGAAGAGATGATCTCTGGGGGAGGGAGACAGAGAGATTGTCTGGCTTCTTGAAATGCTCCTAAGGATGAACTCTCAAAGCAGTTGCTGGAAGGTTCCTTCTAGAATCTCCTTGACATGTAGAGGCCTAGAGGTATGTCTAATTTTTTCAACAAATCTCAGTCTGTTTTGTCGTCCTATTTTACCCCGTAGCTGAATCCAAATGAATTATATTAAGAATTACCATCAGAAAACTCAAAGTTCCTAGGAGTTAGAGCTGAAAGTCACCTACAATGATCTATTCCAGTCCTTTGATTTTACAGATGCAGTAACTGAGGCCCAAGAATGTAAGTAGCCCAATTTCCCTCAGGCAGCAAGCAGCAGAATCTAGACTCAAACCCAGGTTTTTGTGTGACCCTAAAGAGAGTGTTCTTTCTATACTACCGTCTGATGTTATTTAGTAACTCCGTTTTCCTCCCTGCAGGCACATATACTTTCAAATCCTCCTAGAAAGATAACTTAGCCCTTTCCTTAAAAAGCTACTGAGACAGAGACTCTAGGGGCTTTTTAATTATAAAATTCATTTACATGTTTTACATATTTATAATTTTTTTCCCATCAAACCAGAAAAGTTTTGCAAGATTCATTCTCTTTCCTTTTCTTGTTTCTCCACTCTCTTTTCTTAAGTGTGTTTTATCCTTCTGGTCAAATCCTTTCTTTATGGACGTAGCTTATCCACTCTTCTTTTCCCATAACTTTTTCCTGGGTGGATTTAAAAGCCTTTCATTATGGTGCACTCAGAGGCTAGGCATTACTGTGTTTTCTGCCCACATCTTTCTCTTGGGCAGGTGTTTTCCTTTCTAGTCTGGCAGCTTTAGAATAGTTTTAAACAGCAGTTTAAGTTAAATGTTCTATAGGTAGCTTTTCTTTGCCCTAAGTGTCTCATTTCCTATAGACATTTGAGGCATTAAAAAAAAAAGCAAGACCTATCCTTCAATTTATCAGTTTTTTTTAATGATCAAAGTCTCTATTTGCTATTTCTTTACTAGTTTCTTTTCAGTTTATGTATTCATTCATACACATATACTCACAGTATATATATACATACACATAATGTCTGGTAGAGAGTAAGCACTTAATAAATGCTTTATCTATTGATAGCTATCTAATATTTCTAACTTTTTCTTCCTTCCTTCCTTCCTTGCTTCCTCCTTTCCTCCCTTCCTTCCTCCCTCCCTCCCTTCTTTCCTCCCTTCCTTCCTTCTTTCCTCCTTCCCTCCTTCCCTTCCTTCCTTCCTTTCTCCATCCCTCCCTTCCTCCCTTCCTTCCTTCCTTCCTTCCTCCCTCCCTCCCTCCTTTCCTTCCTTCTTTCCTCCCTTCCTCGCTCCCTTCCTTCCTTCCTCCCTTCCTTCCTTCCTCCCTCTCTCTTCCTTCTTTCCTCCCTCCCTTCCTTCCTCCCTCCCTCCCTCTCTTCCTTCCTCCCTTCTTCCCTTCCTCCCTTCCTTCTTTCCTTTCTTCCTCCCTCCCTCCCTTCTTCCCTTCCTCCCTCCCTTCCTTCCTCCCTTCCTCCCTTTCTCTCTTCCTTCTTTCCTCCCTTCCTTCCTCCCTCCCTCCCTTCCTCCCTTCTTCCCTTCCTCCCTTCCTTCCTTCCTTTCTTCCTCCCTCCCTCCCTTCTTCCCTTCC
>JAQQSV010003971.1:0-14952 GCA_028646515.1 Pseudochirops corinnae | reverse complement strand
AGCTGTGCGTTGCTGAGAAGAGGTCAGTTTATCAAAGTTGGTCGTCACACATACGATGTGTCTGTGATTGTGTACAAATTTTTTCTGGTTCTGCTCTTCTCATTTAGCATCAGTTTGTATAGGCCTTTCCAGGTGAATATGAAGACCGTCTCCTCCCCATTTCTTATAGCACAACAGTATTCCATTACAGTCATATACCACAATTTGTTTAGCCATTCCCCAATTGATAGGCTTCCCCTTAATTTCCAGTTTTTTGCCACCACAAAGAGAGCTGCAATAAACATGTTTGTACATATGGGTCTTTCTCCCACTTCTATGATCTCTTTGGGATATAACCCCAGAAGTAGGACCACATTTCTTGAAGCTATCTCCTTTGCAGCCTCTCCATATTCATGTCTAGCTTTAGTTTATCTCTTTGTTCCCAGCTGAATGCATTGTCTCCTATTGATCTAGTTTCTCTGATGATATGGCTGATAGTGGTAGGAAGGAAAGAAAGAACCTGTTCATTCCCCTAACCTTCTCAAGAGGCTGGTTCTTCTTCCAATTCTAGCTCCAGTTCTCAAACTGAACTACTGAAATTCTTCCAGCTAGTTAAAGACCTCAGTGGCACGGCCAGCCATTCTGCACAACTAATTCTTCTTTGTTCCAGTCAAAGAGGCTCATGCCTCATAAAGGGATCATAGGGCTTGAAAAGATCTTGTTTATATACTAAGTTTCACCACCTTTGTACTTAACACTTTGCAGTTAAGAACTTCAGTTTGAATCTGAGCTCTGTGACATGGGTTTATATGCCAAGTCCTTTTATCTTCCTGAGTTTCAGTTTTTTCATTTGAAAAATGGATGTAATATCTGACTTAGCTAATTCACAGGATTGTTGCATAGAGAGACAGGGTACAAGTGAGTAAATTGCTCTAAGTCTATAAGGTCTCAATAGGGGACAGTACAAATATTAGGATTTCATTAGATATCATTTCTAATGCTATGTTTTGTGCCTACAATCCAGAGGTGCTGAATTTGAAATCCGTGAACTTATCTTTTTAAAATACTGTGATAACCATTTCATTATCATTGTTTTCCTTTGCTATCTTGTGTATTTAATCTTATACATTTCAAACTGTGTTCTGAGAATGGGTCCAGGGGCTTCACTAGACTGCCAAAGAGCCCCATGACACACACATACAAAATTAAGAACCCCTGCACTATGACCTATGCAAACTGTTTCACTTTCTCTAACTATAAAACTGGCAGATCAATTTCTGTGAAATAGAATGGACTTGTCCTTGGCACCATGGAATCTCACCACAAATTCTCACACACACACACACACACACACACACACACACACACACACACACCCCAAATATCAAAATGGCTTTTAAGTGTCATGACCTGGGAGCTGAGCAGGGGCCCCCAGGTGGAGGCCATGTGCCTGTCTGTGTCACTGGCTCCGTCTAGGCACAGGCAGGTGGCAGGGACGTCAGATGACCCTGTCCAACTCTGATACTGCAATCATTTGCTCCATGGACAGGAGTCCCTTCCTCTCAAAGGAGGTAATATGTGAGCCCAACAGGAAATGAAGTTGCTGAGCAAAAGCAGGAAATCCACTTGAGAGGCTGAGGCCATGGTCACTGTGCTGCCACCCAGCCTCTCCACAGAGCAGAGAAGCAGGGGCCACCCTGCTGTGCTCTGTCCCAGGCAGAATGGGTACCTGGAGGTAAGACAGCCTGGTCTTCTTGGCCCCTTTTGCTCCCTCTGTGGCTGCCCGGTTTGCTCATGGGCAGGAGAGGAGAGTGGGGAGAACAGGAGCTAGGGTGAATGGAAGCACCTTTACCAAAAACACACACATACCAGACCTTTACACACATACACACACACACACACACACACACACACACACACACCTCACCCCCTACACTTCCCTCACACCCCCCACATCCCTCACACTGCTCATACCCCTCATACCACATACACACATTACCTCCACATGCGTAACACACACACACACACACACACACACACACACACACACCAAGAGCAAAGTCTTCATTCTTCAGGTGAGTGAATGGCCCTTCATTGGCTTTTTATCAGCTTGGCTGGAGGTACATTTTGGCCTGGAAAGTACACCTTTCCTAAAAGCTTCTGCACAGAGAGAGCCTAAATTCAGAAGAAGCCAGGCAAGCGTTTGTCTTCTTCAACAAAGACAAATCCTGTCCCTTAAAAAACTTTGTACCAGATTGTGAAAGGCCTTGAATGCCAAGCTAGTAAGTTGATTCTAATCTGGGAACAGGAGATTGATACAGCCACCAGCTGTTCTTCAGAGAGTACATGTGCTATGGGTCAGGGTGGGATGGGACAGCTCTGAAGGGGAGAAACAAATATGAAACTGTATGTTTCTATATTGACCATCTGGAAACTTAGGGGAGCCTGTCAGAGATAGGGGATAGCATTTGAGTAAGGAAGGCCTAGGCTCAAGCCTTGTTTGGGACACTTACTAACTGTGCATCCCCAAGCAAAGTGACTTAATTTATCTGGGCCTCAGGCAACTAAGACATCTCCCAAGTCTCAGACAGGTGGAGATCTGCATCTGTGGAGGGGCCTCCTACCCCTAGGAAGTCGGAGATGGATAGAGTTTAGGACTGTTCTCTGGTAGCTTTCCTTAAGAATACCACAACACTGACAATAGTAATTCTTTCCTAGCTCTAAGGCTAAGATGTTTCTCAAGTTTACAGTGACCCTGTAGGGAAATGACATTTCTGTTGGCAGGACTGATGGAGTAGCCCTTTGTCTCTGATGGAGGAGACTGCTGCTGTCTATACCCTCTTTTTTCTTGGATGAATAGAGTGGCCTTGCCACATTCGTCCCTCCTGCCCAGAGATGTTTTCCTACCTCTTGTTTCATTGTGAGGTTAGGAAGGGTTAAGTGATTCCCAAGGGAGAGGCTACCAGAGAAAGACAGGGGAGGGCAGAGCAGAAGAGAACAGGAGGGATGCTTCTGAGCCAGATTTGGGAGAGAGGAACAGAGGAAGGATAAGAAGCAGTCAGCAAGCTTTTGTTTAGTACCTACTATATGCTGGGCACTGTGCGATGGGCTGTAGCTTCAGAGAAAGGCAGAGATGATCTCTGCTCCCAAGGAGCTTATGTTCTAATGGGGGAGATGACGAGTAAGTCAATGGGTATTTTTAAAAGATATGCAGATGGAAGGTGACAGGAAGGAGGGCTCCCTTTTAACAGACTGGTGTAACAGGAAGAACCCTGACTCAGGCAAGGCAGCAAGCATTGATTAAGCGCCCACCCACTGTGTGCCAGGCACTGGGGTCCCAATAAAAACACAAAAGAGAGACAAAGCAGCCCCTGCCCTCAGGGATCTTCCACTCTTATGGGAGAGGGGACCTGAAGGGGGAGGGGGAGAGGAAGGGAGAGAGGCTGAAGCCTCTGGCAGAGTCTAGGAAGAAGCAGGACTGGCAGTGGAAGGAAGGTGAGCCCCGCTGGGCCCCTGACCCAGAGGGAAGCCCTGGAGGACAGCTTGGAGGAGGCCTGTTCCAACCTGAGAAGGCTGCCAGGGTCGATGGATGTTCAGGGTAAGGCGGCTCCGGGTGCTGAGGGGATTCCAAGGTGAGGAGTGAGGCAAAGGCCAGGTTACAGTTAGAGAGAAGGAAGAAACCTGCTGGCAGGGAGGGGGCTGAGTGGGGCCTGGCCCTGCCACTGGCAGACCCACTCAGGGACCGTGGATGGTGGCTCAGCCCCCTCCCTTCCTCTGGGCTCCTCATCTGTGGAATGAAGGTGTTGGACTCATCAATTTGTGAGGACAAATCCAAAGGGACATCTTACATGTGAGGACGCTAAGCTTTGCTGAAAGAGAAACTAGACTTCTGGGTGTTTATTGTACAGATGCTAATGGTGACAATGATTCTACCAGCATAGGTTTCTGATGGACAGAAGTCCTCTGCCGTATACTGGCTATGCGACCTCGGGCAAATCACTTAGCCCTTCAGACCATCGACAGCAGTGGAGGTGCTGGCCTGCACTATTAGAGGGACTTTCCTCACCCGGGAGTTCCTTTGCAGTGAAGTCAAAGGTACCGTCTCCCTAACACTTCTATAGCATCTTATGATCAATGGAGGCTTCTCCAGAAAAAAAAATCCCAGTGTTACGTAGCGCAAATACTAGCCTCCTTTGTCCCAGATTCTGAAACAGGCTCAGAAAGGTTTGATTCAATCCAATAAACATTTATTAAAAGCCTACTATGTGCCAGGCCCTGTGCTGATCTCTGGGGATGGTCCTTGCCCTCAGAAGATCAGAGATGTCTAGGAATATTCCTAAGGCCAGGCACCAAATATCGAATGGGGGAGGCAACATGCAGACAAATATATACAAAGCAAGCTCTATCCAGGATAAGTAGGAAATAATGGAGAGGAAAAGCATTGGAATTAAAGGGCTCCTGTAGAAGGTGGCATTTTAGTTGGGACTTAAATGAAACGAAGGAGGTCAATAGTTGGAGTGGAGGGAGAAAATGCCCCGAGCCAAGAAATGGAGTGTCACGTTCAAAAAACAGCCAGCAGGCCAGAGTGACTAGATGAGAGTTCTGTTTGAAGAGTGTGGTGTAAGAAGATTGGAAAGGTACAAGGGGACCGGGTTATTTTAATGCCAGCTTAGGTGACTTGCCAGATAGTGACAGTCAAGATTGGAAGAGAAGATGGTACTCTGCAAAGACCTGTGCTCCTTCCACCCCGACATCCTGCTTTCTAGCAACAGGCCATATAAACAATAACAGTGAATTATGATAGTGCTTTACTTTTGTGTTATGGGTCACAGGACAGGAATTATGGAAAACCTAGAGGAGGTTTGTGACTTGCCCCAAGCCATAGGGCTACTCTATTGGTGACTGAAAAGAAACTAAAACAGGTGTTCTGACTCCTAATTCATAAATCTTCCTGAGGTGAGGGATATGGCTAGCACATATGTTGGCTTTTTCCAGGACGGTACTACAGTACTGGTTTTGAAAAAGAGAATGACTTGCTCAATTTATAGAGAATTAGCAGTATAGAAAGAAGCATGATGCTGGGGAAAGAACATTGGACTAGGAGCCTGGAGACCAACTCATTAGCTACAGGGTGTCTGGCAAGTCACTTCCCCAGACTTGAGTTTAAATTTGACCTTTAAATTCCTTCCTAGCTTTGGCTGAGATAATTCCTAGTCTGCTCACTGCTTCCTGAGGACCCTAAGCTCATTCCTTCACACAGCTTTCGAGCTAATGTTCCTCATGCTCAGCTCTGGATGTCATTTCCCCCTCACCCTCACCCCACCATACTCAGAAATTAGGGTTATCAGAATCTAGGTCATGACCTCTAGACCTTAAAATTTACCCCAAGATCAGGCCATTCCCTGCCTAGGGACAACAGATTGTGGAGGAGAGAGAAGTAGGCATATATTGAAGGGTAAAAGTCATTGGGTCTGGAGTCTGGTACCATAAGACAAATTATATCAGAACAAATCAGAAATATCAATTGCCGCCCCTCACACACCCACCCAAATGCTCTAAGGCAGATGATGCTGACAAGGCAGGCAAACCATGAGTACAGGTGGAATGGAATGGAGATGGAATGCTTTTATTATTGTTCCAATTCTACTTTATAAAAGTAGGTCTTACCAGTGATAGGCAAGGGTTTCCTACTACTTTTTGTCAATGATGTTCACAGCTCCAAGTTATGCAATAGCATACTATTGCTAATCAATGTAGGGTAATCACAAGAAGTAACATTATTCCTATGGTTAGATTTAATGAATTGAGCCAATATTGAGGAGTTACTTAAATTTGGAGAAGAGCTAAAGAAGGTAGTATTGACAAATCCACAAAGTCATAATGGGATTGCTAGCAAAAAACAATGCCCTTGCTTCAGGGAGATAGACACACTCAGAATGGAATTTCAGGGTTTTGTTGGTTTTTTTTTAATTGATGGCATGAATCTAATTAATAGCCCAACTATACCAAAACAAGTCAATAAGTCAACAAACCTCTCTTAACTCTGTGTTTATTACTAGGGGAACAAAGAAAGGCAAAAACAGCCCCTGTCCTCAAGGACCTCAATCTAAAAGGGAGAAACTAATGCAAACAATTATGCACAAATCAGATATATACAGGATAAGGTGGAGATAACGTTAGAAGAAAGGCACAGAGTAATTAGAAAAAAAACTGTTATCTGCTATAATCATCATGAATGAATGCATTCTTCTACAAGATTTGATAGATTATAAAAACTTTTCAGGATTTGCATCCAATAGTACATGTTATAAAGGTTGTCTTGGCAAAGACAAAAGAAAGAAGATGAGAGATGTCTAGGAATATTCCTAAGGCCAGGCACCAAATACCATCCCAGTAAAGGATGACAGATTTAGAACTGAAAGGGACTTTAGGAGTCATTGAGCCCAAATCCCTCATTTTACAGAGAAGGAAACTGAGGCACAGAGAAGGCAAGTAACTTGTATAGAGTTAAATAGCTAGTAAATGTCTGAGGCATGATTGAGCTCAAGCTTTCTTAACTTGAAATCCAGAACTCTGTCCATTACACTACCTAACTACCAAGGTAGCTGGAGAAAAAAATTTTTTTTTGCTTTTTTTTTTGGAGGGCATGGGGTTAAGTGATTTGCCCAAAGTCACATAGCTAGTAAGTGTGTCAAGTGTCTGAGGCCGGATTTGAACTCGGGTCCTCCTGACTCCAGGGTCGGTGCTCTATTCACTGCGCCCCATAGCTGCCCCAAGAAAATTTTTAAGATAATAATTTCAAAAGAACAATTGTCAAAAGACATTGTAAGATTATATCAATATCTGGCTGGTAGGCATAGTAGAAAACTCAAACACCATTATTGCCTGGTTAAAGACAATACAAGAGGAACATAAAGAGCGGATACTGAAGACAAAAGAACATCAGACTTTCTCAATCAGTTTAATCAAGAACTGAAAGTGAAAGCTAAGACAATATAGTTAAAGGAAGTCAAAGAACAAAATAGTTCAACCTTGACAGAAAGCTATATTCTAAAAGTTTGAGAAGCAAAGAAATTAGAGGAGAGAATCCTCAAAGGAGAATGTGGGGAATTTCTGGTCATCTATGTGGTTGAAAACAATCCTATATTACACAGATGCAATGTTGAATTCCTACCACCATGCTGGAAAGCAATCTGGAATTATGCCAATAAAGGGACTCAGAGTTTCTTTTGCTAAATACATACCCCCAAGGAGGTCAGTAAGAAAAAGAAAGTCTCCATAAATGCAATAAAATATTTACAGTAGTCCTTTTTTTGTGGTAGCAAAGAATTGGAAACAAAGTAGCCACCCATTGGTTGGGAATGGCTAAAAATTGGGGTACATGGAGTGTAATGGAATATTCCTGTGCTGTAAGAAATGATGAGTATGAAGAATACAGAGAAGCATGGAAGGTTTCACATGAACTGATGCAAATAAAGAAAGAAGAGCTAGGGAAACAGCATGAATGTGACACGATGGCTACGACAGCATAAGTGAAAAGAACAAGACATTGACAAAGAACAACCACAAAACAAAACTGTGGAATATTAACGACTGAGCTTGGCCCCCAAAAGAGTGAGGAGTTGATGTTTCCCCCTGCTCCTTTGTAGAAGTGGGGGCCTTGGGTGTGGGATATAACTGCAGATAACATCAGGATTTGTTTATATGCTGTTTGTGTAGTC
This sequence comes from Pseudochirops corinnae, assembly GCA_028646515.1. Classification (NCBI taxonomy): domain Eukaryota; kingdom Metazoa; phylum Chordata; class Mammalia; order Diprotodontia; family Pseudocheiridae; genus Pseudochirops; species Pseudochirops corinnae. The sequence goes on along the minus strand of JAQQSV010003971.1, from coordinate 7,252 downwards.
TTCCCTTCAGTGTTACTTCCCCAGCTTCTACTGGAGCTGGTGGCCCATGTCCCCAGAGGGCAATTATCCCTTCTGCCTTCCCACAGCCCTAAGGAGCTGGGGTCTCTACTAGTGTCACTCATAAGCCCCATCCAGTGTGCTTCCTAGTGATTGTCAATTGGCCAGCCACACTAAATTAGCTTTTGGAACAGGGCATTTACTCAGGTGCTATAATAAGAACCGTGTGTACAAAGGACAATCCCCCCGAAGTCTGGACACATTCTCCCACAACTGGACACGTGATTTCCTTGGGGAAATAATAAGAAGCTCATAATTATATAGCATTTACACTACGTGTCCGGCACTGGGCTAAATGCTGTACAATTACCTCATTCGGTCCTCCTGACCGCCCTGGGAAGTAGGTGCTATTATTATCCCAATTTTGCAGATGAGGAAACTGAGGCAAACAGATTTGCCCCTAGTCAAACAGCCGGGGATTGTCTGAGGCTGGATTTGAACACCAGTCTTCCAGACTTCCAGGCTCAGCCCTCGAGTTGACTGTTTACGCTAGCCCACTGATAAGTCGGCTCAAGCGCCGAGGGCTTAAGAGGGAAGGGGGGAGCTGCCTGCTTTCTATAATTCCTTTTCTCCCTTCATGTAGTACTCATGCAATCTCTGCTGGGCTCAGAGGGTTGCTGCCCTTGTAGAGTCCTGAAGTTGTCTGTCCTTTGTGTATCTAATTTGTCCCTGGTTTAATCTCTCAGCGGCTGACAGAGACATTGCCATCAGCCCCTGCTGTTCTGGAGACCCTGCTATTGATGCCAATGGGAAGTCCAAATCCCTAAATTCATAAGGTTATCTTTTAGTCAAAAGGCATGGGGGGAGAAAGAGAATTCAATCCTCCTTCCCTACAAAGGCTTGGTTAGCAGTACTGGGTCACAGTTGGAATTTCCTGCTAGAAATATGCTGGGGCATTATACATGACTCTAGAGTGGGGTCTGCTTCTTTTAGCCAATCTCAATTCATTTCCCAAGTGGTAGTCATCTGATTTTATTTAATGCTTAAAGTAGTTCGAACTTCCCAAATTGAGGAAGGACTTGTTCACACATAGTTCATACCTTTTGTTGATTTCTTCCAATTCCCAGGGCTAAGCTTTCTGTATCTACCTTTTGTTTGGCAGAACTCTTTTTTCCTCTTTCTTTATACTTTATTATAAATCTATAATACTAAATATTATATTATAATAGTATATTATATAACAAAATACTATATTATATCTCTGCAAGGTGGTAAGTGGAAGAATATAGTGGGAAATATAGGTGATATAAAATAAAAGATCAACTTAAAAAATTATTTAAGATAAAGCACATATTGAAAGCCCAAAACAACCAACATGCAAATTGGACAAAATGCAAAAGAGAAGGCTTTTATACTGTTAATGTAAAAAATGAAAGAAGAGTTACTTTTTAAAGAAGAGTTACTTTAAGGGAAGCAATTAAAACTCTAGTTTTTCTTTAAAACTAGAAATTGGCAGGTCCATGAAAGAACCATAATTATTGACTCCAATGTTTCACAGTGGTGCATGAATTACTTGAAAAATACTTAGCTTCCATTCTGATATAAGCCCAATTCCATCTTTTTTAAAGGCTGACGACAGGTATGTTCCATTGGATTTGTTAAATGTAGCTGAATGAGATTTATTTGTTGATGAAGCTGGCAGAACAGCTAAGGTCTAAGATTGGAATAAGAGGCCTTCCATGGGCAACATCCTTGTGGACTCAATATGTAACAAAGATGCAGCAAACCAATGGCTAAGCTGTGAAGACTTGTTTATATAAATGGAGTCATTTGTGATATCAGTTTGGGATCGTGTCCCTAACAATAGATATCACAGACAGAAGATCCTTAAGGAGAAGGGATCCATGCAGATCTTGCAATGAGGTATTGACACCTAAGCAACCTATCACTGCAGGCTGCAAAACTTAGGCATCTATTATTGGGTGGTTGACCTCGAGGCCGCAGCTGACTCACTCCTATAAAACAGAAAGACAAGGGGGCAGAGCCAAGATGGTGGAGTGAAAGCAGAAAGACATATTGAGGTGCCCAGAATTTTGTATCAACAACTTGCCAGCACCTGTCAACAAACAGATGACAAATCTCCACTGTACAAACACAAATTCCGGAATATCCTTGAGAATTTAACAAACTGTACTGGAATGAGAGCATCGTTAGAGACAGAATCATCACCTGCACCTGGTTGGACATAAAATTGACCCATAAAAAACTTAAGAACAACCTTTTTAATAAATGTCACTATGGAAAGGAAGAAAATGAGCATTTATAGAGTGTTTACCATGGGCCAGGTCCTGTGCTAAGTGCTTTACAATACTAACCCCTTTATTGGAACCTCATGACAGTCCTCAAGGTAGGTGCTGTTATATTCTCCCTATTTTCTTTTTTTAAATTTTTTAATTGATTTGTTTATTTACTTTTAGTTTACAAGATTCAGTTCCATAATCCCTTGAGTTTCAAATTTTCTCCCCTCTCTCTCCTCCCCTCTGCCCCATGGAGGCATACAATTAAGTATAGGATCTGCAAAGACTTTCACGTTGCACATTAGTCTGGTTGTATAGAAGGGTTGTAGCCAATGGAGTGAACAATAGGAAAGAAGAAACAAAACCAAACATGGAAAAGAACGATAGCATGTAGATTGCTTCAGTCTCCATTCTCCCTGTTTTCTAGTTGAAGAAATTGAAACAAGCAGAGGTTAAATGACTTGTCCAGCTGGTAAGTGTCTGAGGCTGGATTTGAACTTGGGTCTTCCTGATTCCAGACCAATGTTCTACTCCACCATACCACCAGTTAGCTGCCTTTAGATATTCCTAATCTGTAAGGCACATGGAATCAAAAGCTTTCAAAACATAAAGATCTAGTAGAAGAAATTAAAATCACATGGGAAAAGGAAGCGTGCATGACATCCCTGTGGTCTTGCCTGCAGGTGGAGTTGTTCCAAAGAGGCTTTCAGGGAGCCTATAGAAAATCAGTTCACATTCTGATACTCTTCTTCATTTAAAAAAAAAACCAATTATTTATTGAATTGCACAGTAGTTTACAGAACACTAATAACAACAGGATGGAGGTTTGTCTTTAGACTACTTCTATCTGAATTTTATTTAAAAATGGTGAAAAGAATGAGATGTTGATAATAACAACAACACAAACATGTTTACATACTGCTTTAAGTTTCTCAGAGTGTCTTGAACAGAAAAATGCCTGGTCATAGTAATTCACAGTCATTTAAGCTTTACAAGGTTCTTGCTTCACCACGAAAGTATAAAATAGTGCAGATATTATTATCCCCACTTTGCAGAAGGGAAACCTGAGGCTAAGAGAGAAAAATCCACTTGCCTGAGATCACCCAGCTAGTAAACATCAGTTGGGACTTGAACCTAGGTCTCAAGACTCCAGGCTCTCTCCACTGGACTACATCCTTCCTTATACTGATGAACTGATTAGAAAAGGGCATCTGCCACTTAGCAGCAAGGAGAGGAAGCTTAAATCAATTTGGTGCTGATCCACTAATGAGTTTCAGTACAATATTTGCAAGTTGCATAAGTTGATTCTGCTAAGCTGAGCTCCACCCAAAGAAAATGGTTTTTAGGTTTCTTCCTCAGAATGAGGAAATGTCATTATGCCTTGTGAAATGCTCTACCATATTTCTGTATTCAAAAAGGAAAAAAGTGACCACATATTCTTCACTCCCTGACAAACTGGATGGCTCTCTGTCTGCTGGACACACCTCGTACTTTATCGCCTCCAGGCTTTTGCTCCGACTTTTCCTGAAAGGCTAGAATACCATTTCCCCCTATACCCCCCCTGAGGAATTCCTAATCATTCTTTAAATGCCATCTCCTGAAGGAAGTCTTTCTAGATGATCTCAGGTGGCCTCCCCCACATCAGATACCCTTTTTTGTAGGATCATAGAGTTATAGCTCTACAACTGAAGGAACCTCAGAGGGCCTCTAGTCCAGCCCCCTCATTTTAGAGAGGAAGAAACTGAGGCTCAGGTAGGTTAAGTAACATATAAGGTTAAGTAATACATAGCTAGCAAGTGTCTGAGGTCAAATTTGAACTCAGGTCCTTTTGACTCCAGACTGGTTGCTCTATCCACTATGCAACCTAGCTGTGCATTAAAAAATTTATTATTCTAATTTAAGAAACATTCATTTTATTTCCCTTCCACCTTCCCTTATTTAAAAGAAAAGATAAGTCTTGTAACAAATGTGCATAATCAAGCAAAATAAATTCCCACATTGTTCAGGTCCAGGAACGTGCATCTCATTCTTCATCTTGAGCCCATTATGTCTCTGTCATCATCAGTCCTCTGGAATCATGGTAAGTCCTTGCATTGATCAGAATTCTCAGTCTTTCAGGGCTTTGTTCTTTACAATGTTGTTGCTATTGTATAAATTGTTTTGGTTCTGCCCACTTCAGTCCACATCGGTTCATACAAGTCTTCCCAGGTTTCTCTGAACCCATTGCTTTCTTCATTTCTTAAAGCACTGTAGCATTCCATGCCATGCTTTTTTCAGCTATTCTCCATTTGATGGATGTTTTATTCTTATTACCACATGCATTATTGTAATCATTGCATACAGTGTTTTCTTTAACACACTTGTCATATATTGCTTTGTGTTAGTTATCTGGTTATGAGTCATGTCTGCCTACCACCCCGGGAAGGCTGGTACCTGGTGATCATATTTAACCTTTGTATCTCCCCCAATACCCACCCAGAGTTCTACACACAATAGGTGCTTAATCAATAGTTATTTGATTGAATTGAAGCCCAACCCTGGTGTGTTGTTAGACAAGGCTTGGTAACAAAATAATATGATCATTTTTTACTTGTTTTTTAAACAACCAGAATTTAAGCGTCCTACTGAGAATTACCCTTCTGAATCATCCAACCCCTTGGGGGTGAGATGGGCGAGGGCTAAACACTTATTCCTTTATATTGTAGTCACACCTCTTTTTTTTTTTCCCCATTCAGCTCCAAATGGGATTCCCCACTTTTGATCATGAGCATTCAGAGCACTCAACTCCAATCTAGGGAGTTTGGCTCTTTTCATAAACCCAATCTACTTTCAAAAGATTTACTTCTTGGTAGCAGATTTAAAAGAATGTGCTGGAGGCCTTCAAAACATGAACAAGTAAGATCATTCTTTTTTTTTTAAAGACCATTCTTATTAAAGAATAGCACTCTGGTCATATTCCTACCCTCAAGACGTTTAAAAAAAATGCCTATCTCAATAGACCCTTAATTTTATCCATAAGGATACTTTGCCCAATCCAGTGCAGAAGGTGACCTCTCTGTGATGGCTTGTTTGATCTCTACCCCTTTCCCCTACAAAAAACCATTGCTTTGTGGCCTGCATTCTGTTGTTAATTGTGAGAAAGTAATTTCTTATATCAGAGCAAATCTGCCTCTCTGCAACTTCTAACCCATTTTTTTCTTCTCCTACCCCTGGGGCCAAGAAAATCAGTCTAGTTCATCTTCTCCATTACAATCCTTCACATAATTTGTAGAGCTATCATGCCTCCCCCACATCTCATGCTCTCTAGACTAAACACCCCAAGTTCCATCAGCTGATTTTGTATGGTGTGATCTTAATCTTCCTTCACCATTATGGGTGCCTTCCTTTGGACATTCAATTTGGCCTATCTGTGTTCTTTCTAAAATGTGGTGCCAGAACAGAACATATTGTTCCAGACATGGTCTGACCAAGGTACAGAACCAAAGGAATATGATCTTTCTAATCCTGGTCAGGAGGCCCCTCAATTCAATTGAATATCACATGAACTTTTTCAGCTGCCATATTATAATATTGATTCATATTGAGATTCCAGAGTCCCCACTAAAATCCACAGATCTTATGTCAGACAAACGACCATCTTGTCATATCTTCCTTGCCCTATACTTGTGAGGCTGATTTCTTGAACCTAAGTGTAAGACCTCACATTTATTCCTTCTGAATTTTATCTTACTAGATTTGGCCTGATATTCTAAATTTATGATGGCCATTTTAGATCCTGATTCTGGAATCTAGTGTTTCCTATCCCTTCTAGCTTTGCTATTTGCAAATTTGATAAGCATAACATTTATACCTTTTCCTAAGTTGTTGATAAACTAGAGAATTTGTTCCAACTGACAGATAGAATCATTAATGATTGCTTATTCGTTGGGTCTGGGCAATTCAACCAGTTTAGAATCCAGCTGACTGTATTATTTTCTATTCCACATCTCTCCATCTCATTCACAAGAAGAGCATGAGAGATATTTTAAAATGTCTAAATAAAATTTAAATCAACTATATCTATGACATTTCTCTGATATCTCCTTGGAGGACAAACAATTCCCTCCTCCTCAGAGGGTTTTGGCTTTCTCCTTAGTGGGCAAAACCTCATCTTGTAAGTTCCTCCATTAGACTGGAAGCTCCTTGAGGACAGGGACTGTCTTTGGCTTCTTTATGTATCCCCAGCACTTAGCACAATACCTGGCACATAGCAGGTGTTAATAAATGTTTATTGGTTAATTTCTATTTCTTTAGCTCTAAATGTTCAGTGGTCCTTCTTCCCTTTCTCCTCTGTTACATTCTTTTTTTTTTCTCTTTATAAAGGTTTTATTTATCTCTTTATCAATAACATTACATAGATTGTTTGCATGGCAGCAGAAATCCTTTTTTGGGTGTCTACTGTCCCATAGTCATCCATTGTTTGTTGTGTTCTTATGGAAAGCTCTGGTCACTGTCTTCTGTAGTATTGACATTATTTCTACCTCTGAAATGAACTGAACAAAATAGAACCCTTAAGTTTTTGAAATATTAGCCAGGCAAAGTAAAAACAATAATTTTGTGCTCTGGTATCACTGTTTCATCTGTTAATCTCATAAACCATAGCTTTAATAACCAAAGAGACAAAAGAGACAATAAAATAATCACTACCCATGTCTACCTCACATTGTCTTTTTTTGCACAAATTACTGAAATTCTCAAATCCTGCTCTAAAACCACTGCTAATTGGCACAGAATTTTGCTTCCAAAGCCATATCTTTCATTTGTTCATTTAGTTCCTTTTTAGTCAATTTTTATATTTTCATATGAGCTCAGAAGCTTTCTGTTGTCCTGCTTCTTTTTTTTTTTTTAGGGTTGCAATCTCCTTTTTATTTATTTATTTATTTTTTTACATATTTTCTCCCCCTCTTCCCCCCCCCCAC
>JAQQSV010003970.1:0-14953 GCA_028646515.1 Pseudochirops corinnae | reverse complement strand
TATTATGCCATTTAAAAAGAGGTATACATACACAGTAGAAATGGATATAAGTTGATGTTAAAGTGACAATAAAAATATCTAATTAAACAGTGAAAAGGGATTGTACTGGGAGAAGAGGAAAGGAAGAGACAGACTTGGATAAATTATATCACATGAAAAGGCAAAAAAGCTATTACAGTATAGGGAAAGAAAAGAGGAAGATGATAATTATTTGAACCTTATTCTCATCAGATTTGGCTCAAAGAGGGAATAATATAATCAGTTAGGTATAGAAATCTAATTTACCCTATAGGAAGTAGGAAAGGAAAGGGGAAAGAAAAAGGAGGGAGTGGATAGATTGGAGGGAATAAGTAGTAAAGTGGAAGAAAAGGGAGGGGGCTTATAGAAGGAAGGACAGACTAAGGGAGGTGGTGGTCAAAAGCAAAACTCTAATGAGGAGAGAAAGATAGAAAGGGGAGAGGAAAGCACAAATGGTGGGTGGAAGGATAGGATGGAAAGAAAGACAGCGATATAGTAATCACAACTGTGAATGTGAATGGGATAAACTCTCCCATAAAATGGAAGTATATAGCAGAATGGATTAAGAACCATAATCCTAGAATATGTTGTTTACAAGAAACCATTTAAAGCAGAGGGATATACACAGTAAAGGTAAGAGGCTGGCACAGAATATATCATGCTTGACTGAAGTTAAAAAAAAAAAGTGGGGCAGTTAGGTGGTGTAGTGAATAGAGCACCAGCCCTGGAGTCAGGAGCACCTGAGTTCAAATCTGGCCTCAGACACTTAACACAAAAACTAGCCATGTGACTTTGGTCAAGTCACTTAACTCCAATTGCCCTCCAAAAAGCAAAAAAAAAAAAAAAAAAAAAAGGAGGGGTAGTAATCCTGATCTCAGACAAACGAAAAGCAAAAATAGATCTAATTAAAAGAGATAAGGAAGGAAACTACATCCTGTTAAAAGGCACCATAGATAAAATTGTGCATGCCCTTTGACCCAGAAATACCACTTCTAGGTCTGTATTCCAAAGAGATCATAAAGACAGAAAAAGGACCCACATCTACAAAAAATATTTCTAGTAGCTCTTTCTGTGGTGGCAAAGAATTGAAAATTGAGGGGATGTCTGCTAATTGGGGAATGGCTGAACAAGTTTTGCTATATGAATATAATGGAATACTATTGTGCTATAAGAAATGATGAACAGATAGGCTTCCATAAAACCTGGAAGGACTTATATGAACTGATGCTGAGTGAAATGAGCAGAACCAGGAGAACATTGTACATTGTAACAGCCACATATTTAGCTTGTCTCAGAAATGCAAGGATCTAAGATAACTCCAAAAAACTCATGATGGAAAAATGCTATCCACATCTAGAGAAATAACTTTGTATTCTGAATTCAGATGGAACCATACTATTTGCTCTCCTTTTCTTTTGTTGTTTTGTTTTGTTTCTTTTTTCTTGTGGTTCCTAGCATTAGTTCTAATTCTTCTTTACATCATGACTAATGTGAAAATACATTTAATATGAATGTATATATAGAGCTTATATCAGATTGCACATAATCTTGGGAAGGAGGGGAGAAGATGGGTAAGAAAATTCAAAACTCAAAACCTTATGAAAGGGAATGTAGAAAACTAAAAATAAATAAATTAATTATATTTAAAAAAAAAAACAAAAAAAATAAGGAAAAGCAAATGAGAAAATGCCTGATGAATTATTTTGCAGCGCTATAGGTGCTTTATAAATTTTGACTATTGCTTAGAATTCTCTTTTCACTCTCCTCTACCAATTTTGCCCTTAGCAAGATATTTAGTCTCATTGCTTCCAGAAAACTTTGTTAGACTAAAAAAAAGCTAGTCCTATTAGCATGAACAATACATTCTATATAGTTATGTATTAATCTGCAGCAGTGTCCTAGTTAATGTTTAAGAACTGTTTCTTCAATTTAAAAAAATGTATGTATCACATTAGTGACAATTTCTCAACCACTTTATTAAGCCTAGATTCTAGACCATCAACAGTGCAATAAATAAAGCCCTGATTTGTAATATTTGTTGATTTCTGAAGTGTAAATAGTGATAATTTGACAATTGGTTCTCATAAGCTGGCCCCAGAGCACTCCTAAATATCCAATATACACAAATTTGTGTAACAATATGCATATAGATACAGCTCATGAGAAGGAGGTTATTATAGTGAATGGAGAAACTGATCTCAAGCCAGGAAGACTTGAGTAAATCCCATATCCAGCACATATTGGTTGTATAACCATGACCAATTTAAGCTCAACCTGTTCTTAATTTGGTTACTAAGCTTCTTTGGGAGATTGAAGGCAAGATGTCCTATTCCCTAGGCTAGCTTTTTTTTGAGACCAAAAGCTGACAGGATGATTGGAGAAAAAAAAAAAAAAAGATGTTTAAACAGTGGTCCATATTTTGGTCCTAGGTCAGCACAGCTTTGACACAGAGAATGGTATCTTTTATCTATGGATCAAACAGGAATATCAAAGACTATACATCATGACAGAAGGGTTTGCTTTTTGCTTTGCCTAAACAAAAAGCTGGTGCCATCTTCTGGGAACTTTAAAGATTACTAGATGAACCATAACTGTGAGAATTGATTGCCTCCTGTTGGGAGTTGAAGGGAACTGCAGGATGAACCATGGTAGAGAGCAAATCTTAACCCTGAGGAGCAGAAAGAAGGCACAATCATTGGGGGTGGGCAGAAGAGTTCCTGGGAGTTTCAGATTTGGAAAAGATTTTCCCTTGGAAAATGTCTTTGTCTTTCTAAAATTCTCTTTTTTTTAGTACCCTATAATAAACCTTTCACTGTTTAATATGTGATTTCTGCTTTTGCAAATGCAGTTTGTCCTAACATATTGGGTATATTATCTGCACTTATAGTCCCTGGTTTCTTGAAAGTCAAGTAAGTGGGAAAACTTACCCAAGTATATCAAAGTTCTTTGTGTCATGATGCAGTTGCTGATGCAAAGTTAATATGTATTTCTTTTAACAATAATTATGACTGTATTCCATGCCAACTTCTCCCTATATTGCTGCCTCCTTGAGAACTTCTTCACCATACTCTAAAGCATTTTTAAAGTCTAATTTAGTGACATTTGTTCTATATGAGCCAGAATATTTCTCTCATCTATGGGTGGTTTGGTAGCTTAGTGTATATTGTCCAGGATTTGGATTCAGGAAAAGGTGAGTTTGAATCCAGCCTCAGTTAATAGCCTTCTGTATGACCTCAGGAAAATTATTTAACCTCTCTGAACCTCATCTGGGAAAAATGGAGGTAATAATAGCATAGACCTTGTAGGTTAGTGGAATGATCTAATGAGATATTATGTAAATTACTTTGCAAACCTCAAAGTGTGATATCAATGTCTGTTATTATTATTAATTATTATTATTCTACACTTATATCAGTATTAACCTAACTGCAATTTCACTGTCACGGTGGACATTCCTCTGCTCTTGCTGTGTATGGCAGGGTAGGGTTGGATAGGAGGGGGCCAGATCAGCTTTACAGTTAGGGAAGAAGTTTCCCTCAGGTCCCATAGGTCAGGCAATTAAAAGGCTCAGTATCAGAGAAGTAAGTTAATTCAAAAAAGGTCAGGAAGGTCAAGTCCATAGTTACAGGAGTTGGAAAGAGTGGCATTAATGAGCCAGAGTTGCCCAGATGAGCTCTATTCCCAGGGCAGAGGCTATGTGCTCTCTGTCCTGTTTAAGACTAGTTTATACTCCCTGCTAGGTATGGATGGCCCTGGACTACTAAATATTAACTGAAGCCAAAGGGAAATCAGAGAATTGCAAGTAAAGGAATTTATGGGGTGCTAGGAACAGCAAGAAACTCTCTCTCTTCTCACATTCTGGACCTGGATTTTGCCATTCTGTTTTGAAAAGGAATGTCTAAAGTAATGTGAGATTTCCCTTTCCTTCAAGGTCACTTTATCCTTGGTGCCCTGTGTCTACTCTTCTTCCTCCTTGTCAGGTTTATTGACTTGCCAATGCTTTCAGATTCTGTGTTTTCTGATCCCTAAGCAGTTGTTAACATTTTCTCCTTTTAAGTCCTCTCTGGATGCAGGGGACTTCTTTACTCTGGCCTGCCCATTCATTCATAGACTTAGCTTGGCTCTCCAATTCTTGACTTTTCAACCTATTTCTGTGACCTGCTCCCATCCATGGTCTAGTTACGTTAGCACCTTTAGTCAATGAAGCCTGATTTAAGAGTTTCTAGCAAGGTTATAATTCCTTGCTAGTTTTAATAAAATTGAAATCTCCACAAGGGAAGGATAATTCAGCTAAACTTTATATTTTCCATTCTGGTTCCAAATCTATGACCTTCTGTTCTCTAGTTGCTAACAGTCTCCCTATACACACAATAAGTTCTTAACTCAGAAAAAAAATCCAGTAGAATAGTTAGTGGCAGCTAATTAGCATAGCAGATAGAGCACTGGGTCTGAAAGACCTGAATTCAAATCCAGCCACAGACACTTACTGGCTGTGTGACCCTGGGCAAGTCACTTAGCACTGTTTGTCTCAGTTTCCTCATCTGTAAAATGAGGTGGACAAGGAAATGGAAAACCAGTACAGTATCTTTGGCAGGAAAACCCTGTATGAGGATAGAAAGAGTTGGACACAGCTGAAAACAAGTCAATGATAACAACAAAAAGAATAAATCAGTTTTGGTTGGCCTTTGGTATTTGACTGTAGTCTAGGGAATAACAAGACTTTGAGATTGAAGGACCAAATTAATTTCATATCATGCCCATATCACATATTACATAGCCAATAAAAGGTGATAAAACCAGAAAGTGAGCCTCAGACTTCTGAATCCAAGTGCAGTTTCTCTTCCACTAAAACAAGATACTTTACTTAAGTTAGCACATTAAATCATCCCTGGCATGTCACTTTCCAGTTTTACAAAGAACTTTTGTTCAATCCTCACAAAACCTCTATGAGGCAGGCACACACTCTCATTTTACAGCTTCAATTCAAGTAAAAAACGAACAACAACAACTAAAAAAACCTATTACTTGCCTAACATGCCTAAGGCACTATAATAGGTCATGGGCAAATTAGTTCTTACCTTCAAAGGAGTTGCAATCTAACGATATACAGAAAAAACAAAAATGTATACTAACAAGCAGATAGAGTATTACAAAGCCAAAGAAAGATCCAAACTTAAGATAATATATTGAGATCAGAAGATTGTTTCCACCCTACTAAGGAAAGACCTGATTTACAATCTGAAAGAGATGTCAATAGGCAGAAATGTGAAGGGACTCAATTTCAAGCATGGAAGATGGCTTGAAAGAATGAATGCATAGAAGCAGAAGATACAAGAGAACAAAATTAGGGAATTGCTAGTTGTTTAGTTTGGCTGGAATCTGGAGTGTATGTAAGAGTGTGTGTGTATGTGTGTGTGTGTGTGTGTGTGTGTGTGTGCGCACGCATGCATGCCTGTGTGTGTGCATGAGAGAGAGAGAGAGAGAGACTGTGAAAGTGCATATGAGGGGAAAGTGGGGAGAGAGCTAAAATGTACTAAACTAAGTCTGGCAAAATATACTAGAGCCAGATTACAAAGGTCAATAAATGCCTCATAAGGTGTTTATGTATTTTTTAAAGAGACAATTGGGGTTAAGTGACTTTCTCAGAGTCACACAGCTAATACATATCTGAGGCCAGATTTGAACTTGAGTCCTCCTGACTCCATCACTGGTGCTCTATCCATTGCACTGCCTAGTTGCCCCAAGTTTATATACTATAGTAAAGAGAATACTGGGATGCTGAAGTCTTTTCAGTAGTAAATGAAATCATTTGACTTATGAGTAAAGGAACTTATTTTGGTACCTTTGGTAAAGTCAGATAGGAATGGGAAGAGAAGGTAGCAGTGAGCAGTCCATGCATTAATCCAGGTAAGAGGTAAATGATGTTTGTAGAAATAGGAAAAAAAAATTGGTAGGTTAGAGGTTAGTTGTAAATATGAAGGGCACAAGAGAGAAAGTCAAAGAAGATTCGAAGAGTTATATCATGGATGATTTGAAAAGACAGGAAGAATATCTGTACAACTAGAAAAAAATGGAAGGAAGAACAAGTTTTAGTGTGACATTGATGAATTGTCTTAGATGTTTAATTTTAATATGTTAAAGGGACAATCAAGTGAAACTGTTTAGCAGGCATTTGGAGATATGAGAATAGAGCCCAGAAAGAAATCAGGGCTGGATTTTTAGGTTAGGAAGTCATTCCTATGATGATTTGAAATTCGTTTGGAAAGAGAAACTAATTGAAGTTTAAAGACTGGATGTGATTGACATTTGAAGAATGTAGGGAGAAAAGCAAAGGGCACTGTGGACAGAACTTTGGCAGGATCATACATAGAAAGAGAAAGACTATTCACTAAAGAGCTAACATGGGTTTATCAAGAATATGTCATGCAAAATTAACCTTATTTCCTTTATGAACAGGATTATTAAACTGGCGAATCAAGGGAATGTCATAGCCACAGTATTTGAAAAAGACATTGACAAAAGGTCACACGATCTGATTGTGAACTACTGTGATTAGACTGAACTACTAAATATTAACTGGACTAGATGTGTAGATGTAGAATTTTGCTACCATAGTTATATGAAAAGATCTAATAAGTAGTTATTTAGGGATTAATGTCTACATGTAGGAGGATCTCTAATGAAGTATTTTAATAATTTATTCTTGATTTTTATTATTTTTAATGATTGTATCACTTATTTCAATAAATATGATATGTTTAGTAAATTAGTGGAGGTTTAAAGATGGAAGGTACTTAATGGTTTGTTTAATAATTACATATTGAATAAATAGCGAATATATATATGAATGAATAGTATTGTGGGATAGCTAACATATGAGATTATAGATTAAGGATCTATGAGGTCTTGACTGGCTAGAGTGATGGGTTAAATTCAACAAAATGAAGTGCAATGATTTATATTTGTGTAAGACAATTTTTGCATAATATACTTTGTATAAATATAGGAAGGGGGATTGAACTCGATAAAAATTAATGTGAAAGTTGATGTCTTTGTGGGATAGAGGTGATCCTGATTTCTCAAAAGCTTTTCTGGTAGAGTGAAAGCTTTGGAAATGCTACCAAAATGGAAAACCTTCAAATATGTTACTCTGGGAGTGGTGTGCAAGGCCATTGTATAAGAACCAAACTAGCAAGTTGAAGAGAAGCTCACAGTCAGATTGGGCTCAGTATGACTGTTCTGGTCACAGTAACTCTTGAATACAATCAACTAAGTAATAAAATAATTCTGATTTGTACCAGTAGGGGGAGTACTTTAAGAATTTCTTGACTATGTCACAGTGTATATAATCCTCAGTATCCTTAAATGTAAAATAAGGAGTTTTCTATGGTCCTTTCTAAATCTGGCATTTTATGATTCTACATACATGAATGCCTTCCATGTGGGAGGAATTTCACATGTTCTGCTTGATTTCAGAGGGAAGAACTAGCAGCAATGGGTAGAAGCTGTAAGGGGCAAATTTCAGCTCACTATAGGGAAAACAAAAACATCTTCCCAAAGCTGTGAAAACTTTTAATGGGCTCCCTTGGGAAACAAAGAGTTCATCATCACTAAAGACTGTCAAATGGAAGCTTGAGGCACAAATGTCAGTTAAGTTTTAAAGGACATTCCTGTTCAGGTACCATCTGGATGAGATAGTTTCTGAAGCTCCATCAAGAGTCAGTTACATTATAGGGGGAAGAAGATGAACCAGCAAAGGAGAAGGTATAGTCAAAAAGGCAGATGCAGCAGGAAAGAGCCATGGCTAAATACCAAGAGATAGAGAAGAAAGAATTATCTGTCATTATTTCAAATATAACACAAAAATAAAATTAGTCAAAAATTCACAGGATTTGCTTATTAAGAGATCATTAGTGATCTTGGAGAAAACAGATTCAGTAGAGTAATGGAGACATAAGTCAGATTACAAAGGTGGTAAGGATTGAATAACTATGTGGTAAAGACCCAAAAGGAATAAGTGTAGATGCCTCTTGTCAGATTCTAGCAGTGAAAAGAAATGGAATGATAAAGGTTCCAGAATAAATAGAAAGGTAAAAGGAAGTAGAAAAAGCTGAAGAATTTGAAGTTATCAAAGGTTATATAAGTTGCCCAAGATTGTGGAACTAAATTGTCTTTCAATTGGTATTCAGATCCAAGAAGAATCAAACCCAAAGAATCTCCTGATTCTTTTCTACACTATAATACATCTCAAATAAATGTATAAATTTTGTGCAAGTAAACAATTTTATGCTATATATGCGTTCATTGGTTCAACAAGTATTAAGTGCCTACTAAATGAAGATACTATGTTAAGTTTCAAGAATAAAATAACAAACTGAAAAATCTGGCCTCAAAGACTTTTCATATTTTATAGGGTAGAACATGTAGTATAAATAAGTACCCTTCTGCTCTGAATTGTTCTGTTTACTGAAATAAGTTTATTTTCTGAATATTGGTCACCTTTCTTACTTGTAGTCAGAGTATGGAAAACAGAGGTACACATTTCCTCTGTCCCTTGAATGCAGAAAATTCAACATCAATAAACTGCCAACTTCCTTGTCCCAAAATGGTACTCTTAGCTCTACAGATATAATGATGTTCCCAGAGCTAAAGAAGATATAGTGAGGTCCCACTCCAAAAGAAAGCCACAGTGGCCCAAAAGATCTCAATACTCCAAAGCTGTCCTTCCTATATAGCAACTATGAAAAACTGCATAAATCATTCTATAAATAACTAGGGTCAATGGGGAAATGTTAGACTGGAGTTAGCAAGATCTGAGTTCAAATCCTGCTTCAGAGATTTACTTAACTGCATGTTCCTGAGCATGCTGCTTAACATTTTTTAACTTCCATGTCATCGTCAGCAAAATAGAGACAATTAGGTAATGTGTAAAGCACTTCATAAAATTTAAAGCACTATACATACAAATATGTATATATGTGTATATATATTTATATATACACTATGTGTATGCATATGTCTATATATTTTTTCTACAAAAAAAAACTAGTCATAATTCTGAAAATATCTATAATTGAGGAATAGAGAAAAGTCACCATAATTTCAGCCACCATCTAAACTCTCTCAGATCTGACTAAAACTGAAGAATTCTCTGGAATATATGAGAAGAAATAAATATTGACTTCTTGATGATTCATTTCTTCTTCACGAATTCTGTTTCATTTAGACTAGTGCTTACTACATCGCTGCTCTCTTCCATGTTGCTGATGGTAGTGATGGTGACAGTGGTAGTGTCAAGAGTGGTGGTAAAATGATAACCCATGTTAAGATGAGAATGGAAAGCCATGGAACAGTGGTATTCTTTTTTGTCATACTTTTTATTTTTTTGGCCACCCGTATTATTTTTAATTAATAATTCATTTTGTTTTTGTATATATTTATCACAAGTTGCCACAATTATGCTTAGTGCCTTTAATGTAGATGTGAATCTGGAGGAAATGGTGAAAAATTCTTTAGAAAACATTGTTCACGAAGAAGGAAAGTAAGGCAAAGGCTTGTGTAGACAACAAAAACCTCAAGTCTATACATGATACATTCTTCAAGGAAAGAATGAGAAGGCACTGGACAAGACAAGCACCCAATATCTGCAGTTTTTGAGAAATAATAAACAACTTAATTCTAAAATGGACATCATTCTAAAAGTGGCTGGGTCTCTATAGTAATAGGACCAACTTGTTATAGAGATGATCAAAATCAACTAAAAAAAACATGAAGAAAGAATAAAACAGAAAACTACGTGACATGTGATGAAACAATTCCCAAAGGGGTATCTAAATGAATCTTTGATGACAAAAATAGGAAATACAAGAAGAAACATACATGAAGACTGATTGTAACAATTTTCTAAAGAAATTTAGCCAAAGCAAATTGATTACCAGAACATCAAAATGTAATGAGTATAAAGCCTACTTTAGTCATTAAAACACCTGCTCTCTTTGTCAGTCAAAGACATAGAACCCAGGGATAATATCAGTTTAGAAGATAAGTACTTCTGTTAAATGTTAAAGAGAAGGAAGGTAGAAGACTATTAATGGTATCACATCATAAAACAGAGATAAATAAAAGTGAGGATAACATTTAAGTAATATTGGCAAGAAGGCCAGTGAATGGATGAATGAGAAACACATAGGAAGTATTTACTCTGATAACCACCAGGAATATAATACGAAAACATGATGATATTTAGTTACAATGAGCATATGTTCATGTAAGAAGGAATAACACACAGCAAACAGCGGTGGGCAGGGAATGGTGTTTTGGCTGTGGAAGTTGCAGAGATGATGAATTGAGTCACCAGGAAATCTATTGACATGTTCTTGCCAGAAGCAATCTAGTCAATATTGATTTGATTACTTGTTGTAGAGCAAGGAATGAAAGATGCAGCAAAGTGTGTGGTAGTATGGAGGACTTTCAGGAGATCATTCATGTGGGCAGTCAGATGAGATGTTCAGAATATATTGAGATCTTGGACAGACCAGATACAGTGGACAACAGCTGACTTACTAATCAGAACAGTATGACCCCACTAAGCAAAGTTATTTTGAAGATAAAGGGATGCAACTAGAAGTATGTAAATAAATAAAATGAAAACATTCTTAACAGGTCTTTGATAACAACTATCAAATATTTTGGAGGCACATAAGATTTTTATTCTAACATAACCAATTTGGATATGCTGCTGGAGAAAGAAGAACTAGCACTAAAGAAAAGCAACTAGACAAGAACACATAGACACCAAGGAAGGCTATGCTGGGGGTAATACAATTCTAAATTAAATTCAACAAACGTATTTAGTCACTCCCATCTGAAAGGCTCTGTTCTAGGTGTTGAATATACAAGGACAAAGACAAACAAACAACCTCCCTTACTTGAAGAGCTTACATTCTCTGGAGGGTAATGGAGTTGGTGGAATATAAATTAATACTAAGTAAACACGAAATAATTTCTAGAAGGATGGCATTGGGGGAAGAGCTGAAGGGAAATGTCAGGGAAGAGTAGCACCTGAATAATGTTTTGAAAGAAGCTAGGAAGTCTGCCAATCAGGAGGGACTATAGTGTGGATTATAGATACGGAGAAAGACTTATGAAAATTTAGAGACATGAAATGGAACAATATGAATGTAGAATAGATACTATACTATTTTGGATTGTTGTGTCTGAGGGGAAGTAATATAAAATAGGACTGGAATATAGTTGACAATCAGATTGTGAAAGGCTTTAAATCCTAGATGGAGGAATTTATATTTTGCCCTAGAAGCAATAGAGAGCCATTAAAGATGTTTGAGTAGGAGGTAGCATGGCCTGATTAGCACTTTTGGAATACCAGTTTCCCAGGTTTGTGAATGATAGATGGTAGATGGAATAAAACCAGGAGGAGGGAGACCACATAGAATGCTGTTACATAGAGTACACATAGAAAGTAATAAAGAACCTCAACTAGGGTAAGGATCTGTGAGTGAAGAGGAAGAAGACATTAAGACATACAGTTAAAGTAATATTGGCAAGACTTGATCACTGACTAGATACAGATTTGATGGAAAAGACAATGTCAAAGATAATGCTAAGATTGCAAAACTTGAGCAACTGGAAGTTTTTGATACCTCCAACAAAAAAGGAATATTTAGAGGAAGAATAAGTTTGAGGTGGGGTATAAAAAAATTCTTTTTTGGATATGTTGAGTTTATGATGTCTGTGGGACATAGTGACTATCCACCTATCAATAGGTAATGTGGGAGTGTAATTAAGGAGAGTAACTAGGAATGCATGTGTAGATTTGGGAATCTTACTTAAGTATGATAATTTAACTCATTCAACTTAATAAAAACAACAAGAACAAGAATATAGGAAAAAAAAAAAAAAGAGGAAAAAAGGCCCAGGACAAAGCCTTGGAACTTTGTAACATTTAGTCTATAGGAGAAGAATCTAGGAAAGGAGAATAAAAGAGTGGTTAGAAAGATAGGAGGAGAAAGAGGAGGAGTTGTGATAAACTATTTAAGCAATCGTTCTGTCAATGTTCAACATATGATAATATCTGTATTTTTCTTATATCATTCTTTATAGTGAATACAAACCTGGTTTCCAGAAGTTTCTAATTTAAAAAGGTATAACCCTAGAACAGTTATAGGTAATTATTTAGAATGTTTCATTATTAATTTAAATTTGTTATCAAGTCTTTACCGTAAAATTTTAAGAGAGATAATATCTCAAATTGATTAGCAAATATATGACCAACTTGAAAATTTAAAATCTACTAAAGCTGCTTAAAAATGGTCTTTAAAAAGAAAATAGATAGTTAGAGTTGTGACAATGCCAAAAGAGAAAATACAAAACTGATTTCATGTTTTGGAAAAGTTAGGGATAACTACATAAACATTAGAAACCGTTCTCTAAATAGTTGGACCCTATTATGCAAAAAAGGAAACTCTAAGTGGATGAAATCTATTGTGTATGTTGCTCCACACAAAACCCATTGAATTGGTTCATCAGAGCATATCCCTGAACAGAAACTGTCAGTGCATGATTACAATGGGCAGTGGATCCTTAATTAAGGGAAACTGCACAATCTTCTTAATAATCCCAAGATTCTCTCTGAAGCAAATGTTCATTTTTTTTTTAGCAAAAATATTTATTCTCAGTGATTTTTGTCTGTGAGTCACAGAATACTATAATCTCTGAAGAAATAAAGTTGACAATCACCCAAAAGACAATGGAGAGGAGCATGCTAGGTATACACAGACTGTAACACACTACAAAAGAAGAATCAGAGTAAAGAATGTCATCAGATGCACATATGACTGGAATAAAAAGGATGGGTTGCTCACAGAGTGAAAGTAAGGGACACACAAAGAAAAGTTAGCACGTACCATTGGAATACATGCAATGTCAAGAGTAGAGAAAGAAGGCCAGCCTCAAGTTGGTTGAGTATTCCTAGAGTGGAAAAATTTTGGTAAAATATGGATGATAGTTACACAGGGTATGTAGTCATCAATGGGCTGAGATAATTTTTGCAGGGAATATGTACTTTAATGAGATTAGAGAGTCACAGGAGAATTCACAGATGTGAGCACCATAATATGCATTTATAGAATGTAGAAATAATCTTCAAAGTAGTTTTCAAAGAATCATAAGTGCCTAATCATCTACTTTGTATAAGTGGGTCTCAATTTAATTCTTTCAGGAAAAAACAAAACCGTCCAAATTGAGGTGTGAATTGTAATACATCCACAATAAGAAAAAGATCAGTGACAAAATCTATTACAGTTTCTACCAAGGTTAATAAACTTGTAGGAAAAGCCAGAGTTGAAACCATACCACAATGAATAAAATGGAGAGTTCTTTTCTTCTCAACTAGGAAGATAAATGACAGAAGATATTTAAAGAAATACACTTCAAAATTTAACAAAGGTATCATCTTCAACCTACAAATTAGGAAAACTAGAAATTATAATCCACATTTCCCCACATCTGTGAGACTAGTTAAAAGTGTCAAGGTAGACTTGTTTTTGTAAACTGATTGACTTTTTAAAGATATAATTTTAGCTCTTTTCTGGAATTATAGAAATTAAATTTAGTATATCTAATCTTCCTAAACCTCATCCATCTCAATATTAAAGGAAACGAAAACAGGACTTGCTAGCCCAAATGAAAATTAAAACCATCTGCCAATTCCTTTGGATACCTCACCTAAATGTTTTCTAAAATCTTCTTGTAACATGAGTAAAAAACAGGAAAAAAAAATGAGGGAGAATAGCTTCAAGGTCTCTTTAATCTTTGCTTTGAGGATCATGTATTCAGTAATGTGTCATCAGCCAAGGAATATCTTTTTGATGGTATGCTTCTTAAGCAAGTAAATTGTCTTATTTATTACTGAATTTGAATTCAGTTTCATCATTTTTAGCAGCTCAACATTGTCCCCTTTGCAGGGTCAGTGAAAGATTATTAGAATACTGTTTTAAACTCTTTTTACCATAAGTCTTCTGATGAACCCTAAGGGCTGAATTGGGAAATGTAGATAGACCAGATGTGCTCACAAAATTGAATGCATACCTGTTTTGTTGAGCAAGAAAGAAGAAAAGGAAAGGAAGGAAGGAAGGAAAAGAGAAAGAACAAAAGGAAGAAGGAAGAAAGAAAGGAAGGAAGAGAATAAAGGAGGGAGGGAGGGGGGAAGAAAAAGAAACAAAAAAATGGACAACTCGGGGTGGAATTATTGGATATCTTGCCATAGACTGTATTGATGCTTACAGGAGAGATTTGGTTGTCATGTTAGCTGCAAACAAACTGCACTGTCTTTGAATGAATTAGTGAAGAGGCCTTTACAAATAAGCCCAACTTGCTGCATGTCAACCTCAAATGAAATCATAACACAAAAACAAAACATTCATAAATTGATAGAAATTACGTGACACCAAATGAGATACAAGGATTTCATCCTTTCATTTATATATGCTTGTCTCTCTGTCTATAAACATATGTTTGCACATGCTGTGTATTGATAGATTAACATATAAAATTACAACACTGCATTTGCAACACTGTAGTTAAGGTTGTCTTTGCATTCATATTTCAGGGGTTTTTATAACTGAGCCATAAACATTCTCACTGGCTTGAAACTTGGCACATAGCAGAAAACTAGGCCTGTGTTAATCTTTATATTAAAGACTGAAAGAATTTCATAGAAATGTTAGGTTTTTAACATTCTCTTAATCTTATACAATAAAAAGCACTTCTTATACTGTAGCTAATGTAATTAAATATTCCAAACTCACCTTTTAAAAATACTTAATCAACAAAAAAGTTATTTTGTATGTTTATGCTTATTTCCCCATATAAAAGAAGAATTTAAATTTTATCAACTCTCACCTTATACATGTGTACA
>JAQQSV010003969.1:0-14953 GCA_028646515.1 Pseudochirops corinnae | reverse complement strand
CAACTACAAAACACTTTTCACACAAATAAAGTCAGATCTAATTAACTGGAAAAACATCAACTGCTCATGGCTGGGTGGAGCTAATATAATAAAAATGATAATTTTACCTAAATTAAATTACATATTTAGTGCCATATCAATCAATCTATCATAAAATTACTTTATAGAGCTAGAAAAAAATAGTAACAAAATTCATTTAGAAGAACAAAAGGTCCAGTATATCAAGGCAATCAATGAAAAGAAATGCTATGTGTGTGTATATATAGTTAATGAATTTTCTTCATTGTTTATGGTTCATTTGTGCAAATCCAACTCACAATGGATAGAGAGCAAACCTTAGATTCAAAAACATCTGGGGTCCATCTTTTTCTCTGACACTTATGGCTGAGTATCTTAAGCGAATCACTTAACTTTTCAATGATCCCCTCCCACCACTGCCACAACTTAGAAATATAAGGAGTTCCATAATAAGTACTGATCTGCACTGATAAAGGGAGTTTTGTAATTTGGATTTCTTTATACCAATGAAGCCACGGGTACAGTTTTCCCTAAATGGTATATTTAAATCTAAGGAATTTCCCTTCTTTGTCTCTATGGACATATAATGGTAATTTTTAACATGGAATTATTTGAACTTATTATTACAGCTCCTGCTTTTTAAGGCAAACTAAAACTGAATCAGAATTATACACACCCACACCCACATCCACAGACATGCACACACACATTTATTTAAAAGGACAACTAGGAGAATTTTATACACACACATACACACACATACACACACGGAAATTGTAGATTTTTCAACTCAGAAAAGAAACATTAATACCCTATAAAGTAAAACAAGTGACTAGAAATAATTTCTATTAATAATAATATAAATATTAATCATATTATCTTATATAATGTTTACATACTATAAAATAATAATAGTGCATTTTCTTTCACATTGTGGGTTATTAATGTATCTTATGTAGCAAATGGTGTTTTTTTAAAACTCTTCTATTCCTTTTATTGGAGGATCTTAATCCATTAACATTTATTATTATCATAGTTACATTTACATAATTAGACAATTGAAGAGTTTGAAAGGATCTCATCAGCCACCTAATTCAAACCATACATGAAAGAAATCCTCAGGAAAACATACCCAACAAGTAATTATCCAGGCTTTCCTTGAAGATTTCAGAATGGGGGAATCCACCATTCTTAAGGCAACACATTCCACTTTTACTGTTTTTAAATTATTGTTATTATGATCTAATTGTTAAGAAAGTTTTCCTGACATCAAATTTGAATTTCCTCTTTGCAACTTCTTCTCATTGTTCTTGAAACTCTTCCTCCACTTCCATATCTAAGGCCATTACTACATACTTCACTGAAAACTGAGTCCATTGGCTGAAAACCCCTTTTTTCAACTCTTTCTCAGCTCACATCTCTCTGAAAGTTCCCCCACCCTTTCAGCCAAGCATTTTAATTTCTTTCCTCCATGAAAAGTTGACCTTCTCCTTGCCAAAGCAAACTCCTCTACATGCACAATTGACCAAGCCTTCTTCTCCAACAGATTGCTCCCATTACCATCCTTACTCTTTCTCATACTCACTTTCTATTTACTATCTTCTTCATTGCTGCCTACAAACATAGTCACATCTTTTTCATCCATAAAAACTTTCACTAGATGCAATGACCAATTTGAAATATCAACCTATTTCTCTCCTTTCTTTTGTGGTAAACTCCTGGAGAGAGCAGTCAAAATCTATGCTTCACTTTCCTCTCACTTCTAAACCCTCTGTAATCTGGTTTCTGACTTTATTAAACTGAAATTGCTCTCTCCAAAGTTATCAATAAGATCTTGATTACAACATCAATTGACCTTTTCTCAGTCCTCATCTTTCTTGATCACACTACTGTCTTTGACATTGTTGTTCACTCTCTTCTTCTGGATACTATTTCCTCTTTAGGAATTTGTGACACTTTCTTCTTGTTCTCCTCTTACTTTTCTTGTAATCCCTCAATATCCCCTCCTGTGTTTCCATCCAGTTTACGTGAATTAATCATGCATGTCCCCTAAGGCTAGACTCCTAGACTCTCTTCTTTTCTCTCTGGATCACTTGGTGATCACATTGGCTCCTATGGGTTCAACTATCATTTCTGCTGATTTCCAAATCTATCCAGAATAGCTTTCTCTTTTGATCTTCAGTCCTGCTTCTCTAATTGGATGTCTCACAGTCAAGTTAAATTTAATATGTTCAAACCAGAATTCAATGTCATCCACAAATCCTCCTCTCTTCTTAACTTACCTATTATTGTCAAGAGTATCACTATCTTTTCTATCATTCATGCTATCAAACTGGCATGCCTGACTCCTTACTCATAATCATCCCATATATTCAATCTATTGCCAGATTGTATCATCTTTACCCTCACAACATCATTAGTGACCTCCTTCCCTCCATTCACATATCCATCACCCTTTGGTAAACCCTCACCATAACTCTTCTGCATTATTATAATAACCATCAATAACCATTAGTCTCCCCAACTCAAGTCACTGTCTTATTCATACTCCACTAATAAGCTAAAGAGATTTTTCTCAATTGCTGGTCTGATCATGTAGTTCTCCTCCTCCTCCTCCTCTTTCAAGTAATTTCAGTAATTGTCCCTTCCTGCTTTTCCAATCTTCATTCATTTTCTCCCTGTCAACTTATTTTATGATCTGATACATTAGACTATTTGCCATTGCTCACACATGATACTCCATGTGCTGACTTCATGAGTTTACACTATTTTCCAAGCTTGGAATATTCTCCCTTGTCTCCTTCAATTCCTAACTTCCTGAATTCTCTTCACTACGTATTGCAAATCTCACATTTTGTAGGAAGACTTCAGCTGTATGATTTCCTTTCATTTACATCTATCTGTCTGTCATCTATACATACATATACATATCCATACATGCATGGGAAAAAATTGAAAGCTTCTTATTTTACATAACCTTTTGAATCCATACCAGTCTTTTGGGATTTCACATGAAAGGAATTCCTCTATATTATTTCATTATTAATAATTTTGATTTACTAACCAATGATTTGACTTTTGGTTCCAGAAGAATGAATTAACATTTTATATATATACTTCTTGTGCTTTTTGCTTCCTTCACACAGCTATCTTTATTTAAACTTCTGTTTCAGTTGAGCAGTATTACCTCACAATAACCCAAATTGTCTACCTTTGTGTCATCATTTACTCCTGACACATTATAATCATATATCTAATCAATTGTTTTTTCTATCTACATAGAATCTCTCTCATATATAATATTCCTTCCTCTTCACTTATACAACCACCACCTTAGTTCAGGCCTTCATAATCTCTATACTGAACTATTACAATATCTTTTTATTTGGTATCCACATCCAGGCTTCTTAGAACTTGAATTCATTATTCATTCAGCCCCCAAACTAATTTTGTTCAAATACAGATTGCATCATCATACCCTTCTTAATGAATATCAGTGGCTCCCTATTGTTCAAGAATCAAAATATCTCTATTTGACACATAAAGTGGTTTTTTAATGTCCTGCTTCTTTAAAAAAAAAAAACGTTTCCAGTTCTTTTAAAAAAAGTTTCTTATATAACTTAATATTTAACTTTTATTATCAGTTCAAAAGTCTTCCCCTCCTCTTCCCTCTCTATCACCCATTGAGGAAATAAGAAATATGACACTTGTTTTACATATAAAGTTATGAAAAATGTATTTCTACATTAGCCAAATTTTTTTAAATTCTTAAGCCCCTTGGGGTTCTTTTTCCATTCTCAATATATCTCAGGAAATATGATTTTTAAAAAAAAAACATTTCAATGCAAAAGAAAACAAACAAGATGACAGAGTAAAGGCAACAATTCAGCTGAACTCTCCCAACATTCCCCTCAAAATAACTTTAAAATAATGCTTCAAATAAAATTCTGGAGTGTCAAAATCAGCAAAAGATTAGAGTGAGTCATTTTTCCAGGCCAAGACAACTTAGGAGGTCTGCAGGAGAGGTGACCAGGCTATATCACAGTGCACCTCAGCAATAGACCTTGGAGGCAGCTGCAGAAGTAACTTTGAGAGCTCTAAGCCCAGAAATGATAAAGGGGTCAAGCAACTGGTCAGAAAGATTACAGGGGAACCTTTACTGGTACTAGGCGCAGGACCCAGTTTTATTGCCTATATGCAGTTTAGAGTCACAGTGCCTGAGTAAAGAGGAGCACTTATAGTGCTTATAGCCACAGAAAAGCAGAGCCCTGGTCACAGTTGCAGGGCAGAGAAGAATGCTTGTGTTCACTCTCTAAGGAATAGAAGCTCCAGTCTCTGTTCCAAAGTAAAAAGGAGCATTAACAGTTGCAGTTGCAAGAAAGCAGGGGTCTCAGTTACAGTTCCAGGGCCAAAAAGAGTGATAACACTTGTGACTATAGGAAAGAAAAATCCCTTCCTGAGTAAAAACCAGAGAATAGACCAGGAAAGCAGTGACCAAACTCTTCTTAGATCACACCACTTTGAAAGCACTGAAGACTTACAGACCCTCAGAACTTGCTCTGAAAATAGTAATATAAAACAGCTAAGGTTAGGGACAATGACCCCTCTACCCTAAGATCAGAGCCTAACCTTAATAGAAAATTGAAATTCAAGAAATAGGTTAGGAAAGTGATCAAATGGCAAAAAAAAAAAAAAGAAAAAGAAAAAAAGAACCTGACCATAAAAAAGCTACTACTATGGTGATAAAGAAGATCAAGGCACAGACACAGAATATAATTTCAAAATAGCTACAAGCAAGGCCTCAAAGTAAAAAAGTGTGAATTGGACACAAACCCAACAAGAATTCCTAGAAAGGGTAAAAAAATATTTAAAAAACAAAATAAGAGAACTAGCAGAAAATTGGGAAAATAAATGAAAGTGGTTCAAGAAAAATATGAAAAGTAAGTCAACAGCTTGGTAAGAGGCACAGATAAATACTAAAGAAAATGCTACCCTAAAAAGACAGAATTGATCGAATGGAATAGATGCACAAAAATCCGCTGAAGAGAAGGATGCCTTAAAAAGCAAAATTGGCCAGATGGGAAAAGAGGTACAAAAATTGGCTGAAGAAAATAATGATTCTATAAGACATCAAAAAACAATAAAGTCAAAAGAATGAAAAAATACAAGAAAAAGGGAAATATCTTATTGGGGAAAAAAAACTGAGCTGCAAAATAGATCAAGGAGAGGTAATTAAAAAGTTATTGGACTCTACCTGAAAACCATGGTCAAAGAGTCTAGGCAGCATATTTAAATAAATTATCAAGGAAAAACTGCCCTTATATCCTAGAATCAGGAGATAAAATGGAAATTGAAAGAATCTATCAATCACCTTCTGAGAGAGATCCCAAAATAAAACTTCCAGGAATTTAATATCCAAATTACACAGCTCCCCAGTCAAGAAGAAAGCTGAATCGAAAATTTGACATCCAAACACAAGAATCTAGAAAAAAAATGGTAAACATGAAAAGGAAATAATAAGGGATCCAATAAGGTTAAACTGTTTACATTCTTATATAGGATGTTGATAATAGTAACTCTTAAGGACTTTTATGAACAGCTAGGTAGTGTAGTGGATAGAGTACAAACCTGAAGTTAGGAAGACTCCTATTCCTGGGTTCAAATTGACCTCAGACACTTACTAGCTGTGTGTCCCTGGGCTAGTCACTTAGTACTTTGCCCCAGTTTCCTCATCCATAGAATAACACAGAGAAGGCAAGGTCAGACCAATTCAATATATTTGCCAAGAAAACTTCAAATGGGGTCATAAAGAGTCAGAAATGAGGAAAAAACTGAAAAATAACAATAAAGAATGATATCATTATTAGGACAGTTAAAGGAATTCTATATAAAGAGAACGGGAATGAATTGTTTGTGCTGAGATGATGTAGAAAAAAAATGAATAGGGGCAGCTAGTTGGCTCAGTGAATAGAGTACCAATCCTGAAGTCAGGAGGACTTGAAATCAATTCCGACCTCAGACACTTGTCACTTAACTAGCTGTGTGACTTTGGGCAAGTCACATAACCCCAATTGCCTTGCTTTCCTCCCTCCAAAAAAAATGGATACACAAAAAAGAGGAATGCCTTTGGAGAAGGGGGAAAGGAGAAGAATTGGTAAAATTATTTGACATAGAAGAAGTATATAAGAAAGTGCTTTTACAGTGGAGGAGGAAATAGTGGTAAGGGGATAGATGATGCTTAAACCTCACTCTCATCCAAATTGTTTCAAGGAGAGGAAAAAATACACACATACATACCCTCAGTTGGGTATAGAAATCCATATTACCCAATATGAAAGGAGAAGGGGAAAGGAATACAGTATCAAGAAGTAATAAAAAAGAGAATGAATAAATGAAAGCAGTGGTTGAAAGCAAAACCTAATTTATATGAGGGACAAGCTAAAAAGAGACAGAGGGGAGGACAAATGAAAGAAAATCATATGGAATGAAATGAACAGTTAGCAAACATGACTGTGAGGTAAATGGAATGAACTCACCCATAAAATAGAAGCAGATAACAAAATGGATTAGAAATCAGAATTGAACAAAATGTTGTTTACAGAAACATACTTGAAACAGACATACACAGAATTAAAATAAAGGGCTGGAGCAGAATCTATTGTATTTTTACTGAATTAAAAAGACAGGGATAGTAATCATGATCTTCAAACAGAGCAAAACCAAAAATAGACTTAAGTAAAAGAGATAAGCAGAGAAACTGCATCTTGCTAAAAGGCACCACAGAAAATGAAATATCAATATTAACTTGAATGCATCAAATGACATAGCATCCAAATTCTTAAAGGAAAAGTTAAATGAGGTACAGGAGGAAATAGACATAAAACTACACTGTAGGAAACTTCAATCCTTCCATCTCAGAGCTGGATAAACCTAACCAGAAAATAGATGAAGAAGAAGTTAAAAAGATGAATAGAATCTTAGAAAAGTTAGTTATGATAGCTCTCTGGAGAAAATTGAATGGGAATAGGAAGGAATATATGTTTTTCTCAACTGTACACTGCACCTTCACAAAAATTATTAAAGCATGTATTAAATGTATTATTTAGTTATTATTTATTACTTATTTATTTATTATTTTATTTATTATTTAATTTTATTTAATAATTAATTATTAAATGTATTAAAGCACAACAACCTCAAAATAAAATGCAGAAATATTAAATGCATCATTTTCAGACCATAATGCCATAAGATTACATTCAATAAAGGACCATAAAAGCATATATTAAAATTTAGTTTAAAACTAAATAATCTAATCTTAAAGAATGAGTGGGTCAAAGAGCATATCATGGAAAGAATCCATAATTTCATTAAGGAGAATGACGCCAAGGACACAACATACCAAAATTTATGGGATGCAGTCCAAGCAATACATAAGGGAAAATATCTAAACACACATTAATAAAACAGAAAAAGAGCAGATCAATGAAATGTACATACAACTAAAACAACTACAACAAACAAATTAAAAATCCCCAATGAAACACCAAAATGGAAATCCTGATAATCAAAGGAAAGACACAATTACAAAACACTTTTCGCACAAATAAAGACAGATATAAACAATTGGAATAATATTAACTGCTCATGAGTAAGCTGAGTCAATATGATGTAACGCTTTTCTTCAACTGTTTTGTTCTCTGTTACTTTTAGGTTATTCTTGTGTTTCCATTCTCCCTCACCAAGTCAATTAAAGAGTTTTATTGACTCTTCCTTCCTCCCTTCTTTCATATTTGTCCTCTTTTCTCTATTCACACAGCCTCTACACTAGTCCAGGTCCTACTCACCTCTAAGCTAAACCTCTGTAAGAGCCTCCTCATATTATTGACTTCTGGCCTCTCCTCTCTCCACTCCACTCTCCACACAGTGGCCACATGTATCTTCCTGAGACTCAACAAGATCATACCATTCCCCTACTCAGAAATCTTCAGTGATTTCCAGTACTTACAGGATATGAAACAATCTAAAGAACTTGAAATTTAAGGCCATACATAGTCTAGATCTTAACTCCTTTTTAAGTTGTGTTCCAACTTATTTCTCTTTATCAACTCTGTTACAAATAAATTTGACTACTACTATATTCCCTTAACTTGGTATTCCATCTTCTGTCTCCATATAGTTTCACAAGACATCCTCCATATTTGAGATGTACCTTTCCTCATTTTGACATTTGAGAGTTCTTGACTTCCTTCCGTCATGTAGCCTTCCCTGATTCCCATAATTGTAAGTGCTTCTCCCTCTTCAATTTAACTTTGAAAATACACATATTCATATATGTTGTAGCCACTCAATAGAATATAAGATTTTGGAGGACAAAGATTATTTTTATATTTGGTTTTTTAATCCTCAGTCTTTTGCACAGTGCCTGCACATAGTACCATAAACTTAGAACCAGAAGAGACCTTTGGCACTATCTAGACCAAGTTTTCATTTTCAAGATGAGAAAACTGAGGCCTAGTGAGATAAAGTGACTTATCTAAGGTTATATAAGTAATACTATAAATGACAAATCTGGAATTTGAAGATAGGTCCTCTGACTCCAAAGTCATGGTAGGAACTTAATGAATGTTTAATTGAATTAAATAGGAAGTCAGGTAGGGAATAAAATCCAGGGATGTACAGGAAGAGCCAGAAGGGAATAAAGAATAACAGTTTTTAATAGTGCTTTTTAATGACAAGAAATTCTTTTCCACAAGGTATATAGACATTCATTTCATGCTTTTGAGTTGTGTGTTTTGCAGAAAAGACTCAAAGCCTGTGGTGAGTTGTAACACATAGGGGGCATGATTTCCAAATGAAGAAGGTGTAATTTGAAAACCTTGCCCTGGGCATACCATTGTGTAGAATTTTCTTGAGCTGCTCTCTGTCACAGCTCAAATAATTGCTATATGAATCTAATGAAAGCTCATAGAAGTGTAGAGTAGCTGGAAACCCATCAAAGACTTTTGTTTTTGTCAGCCACATTTCAATGTGAAAACCAGGAATTTAGAACAAATGATGTGAGAGGTAGAGGCTCTGGTGATTGTTTAACAAACAACTCTCCAAAAAACATATCAGAGACACTATTAAGTGTAATCTGCATTATTGGCAGTTTTCTCCATCACATTCTTAAGTCTAGACAATCAATAAACAATAAATCAAGGCCTGGTTTGTGGCATTTGCTGATTTTAGAGGTGTTAATGCTCATGCTGAAAATTTAACAACTGACTTTTGGGAACCCATAAGAACTGACTTCAACATGCTCCTGGGCAGAGGGCAATCAATCACCTTGTAGAAGCTCCAAATCTTCTGTGTTTTTGCTTTCTTTTAACTGGGGGCCTGAGTCAAGGCTGGTGATCACTGTTTAAGCTATGATTCCTAGAAGTGGGTGGATTGGGGCTCAAAGAAACCCATCCCAAAGGAATATGAGCATGGGGAGTGGAAGGTAACACAGAGGCTTAGTGGATGTAGCTTTCTGATGGGCACAGTTGGGTGACTTTGTGGGAAAGATGTTTCAGAGATGGGGTTTGAAGCCAGGTTTTCTTGACACAAGGGCTAGCCCTCATTTTACTATGCCACACTGACTTGCTGATGTAAACGCATTTTGCCACTCATTTGAATGATCCTAATTTCTCCAAGGCACTATTCATAGAAGAATTGCTTTTCTAATAAATGTATACCAGAACAGACTACACATGTCAGGATTGCAGCTTAACTCTCAGCAAGAAGGATCAGCCCATGATGACTGATATCTGGTATTAAGATAGGCTTATTGGAACCTCTAATTCTAAGATATTAAGATTCTGAGAGCAGAGAGATCAGAGCAAGCTTCAGCCATGGTGGGAAAGCCAGTTATTTGGGGAAAACAGGCCATTGCCTGTCAGAGAACAACAGGTAGATGTCCTTTCTGGCAGGTAGATGCTTCATGTTGGCAGGGAAATGTGGCTGCAGGTGACAGGCAGAAGTTTGGGAAGGAAAACACTCGTCATAGGGTGGGAGTAGGGGGGTGTCTGGCTGTGAGCAATGGCAGGTGTCCCAGCAGGTGGGTAGAACACAGAGTCAAAGTGCTAAGAAACAGACAGAGTGGTATGAAGTCATGTCTAATATTCCCAAGAAAATTGCTCCCCTAAATCCTCACCCATTTCCCCTACCTCCGCCCCAGTTATTCACATGTTCTCTTTTCCATCTTTCCCATCAAAGCTACATTCACTACATCTTTGTTGTTATCCTCCTCTGCCCTCCACGTCAATATAGTTTTGGGATGATTTGTTTGTCTTTAGTCCTTTCAGTCCTAGGACTCATAATGGCTCAAGCAGAGATAATTAGCCTACTCAGACCCAAGAATCATACTCTTCAAGTTCCTAAATCCTCTAGTAATCTAAGATCCCAGACCCAAAATGACTCCTCAAATTCCCCAGGGACCCTTCCCACTGACATACCCACCCTTGGCTTCCACACATTTATATCAGTAATTAATCACTGCCTCTCCCTAACTCCTACCATGAATTCCTCTGAAGCCCAACACTGAAAATTTCTCCATAGTTGGTCATCCTACATTTCATATTCTGCTCTGGAGACAAATTTCACAACTACCCAGGGGCCAACTTCCAACCCTGGCTATGAACATCAGGCCTGGTAGTTGCCTATAACCTAGAGGAGGGTTAATCAATTACCAGAGAAATCTATAAGCCCTCTTGTATTTCATTGTATAATTGCTACCTTTTTAGGTTCTAACGAAGAAGCCTAAGCAGGTAGGTGGTAAGTGTCAGGTAGATCTGACTCTAGGTACAAGTTTTGAGGACTGAGGTTGGAGAGGCAATTTGGAGTGAAAAGAGTGGCTTGGGGTTAGAAAAACCTAGATTTGAACCCTATCTCCTATGCTTACTAGCTGTTTACTTACCTAGATCCTTGAGTAAATCACTTAACTTCTCTGGGCTTCATCTATCAAATGAGGGAATTATATTTAATGGTATGTAAGATCCATTTTGGCTAAAAATCTATGAGTTCTATGACTGCAGTACATGCTATGACTGGCAGGCAAGGTAAAATTGGTCTATCGTTCAAGTGAAAAAAGACACAGGGACCCATGCAAGAGAGAAAAAGAGAGAGACAGTGTTATTAGGAAACTACTGTGCCTTGCATCTAGGTGGCACAGTGGATACAGCACTGGCCTAGAGTCCAGAAGACTTATTTTTATGAATTCAAATCTGGCCTGAGACATTTGCTAGTTATGTTACCCTGAGCAAGTCACTTAACCCTGTCCGCCTCAGTTTCTTCATCTGTAAAATGAGCTGGAGAAGGAAAAGGCAAAACACTCCAATATCTTTGCCAAGAAAATCCCAAACTGGGTCATGAAGAGTCAGACATGAAAATGACTAAACAACAACAAACTGGAACCGAGAAACAAAATTAGAATGTGATCAATGACAGAAAATTTTAAAAATCTATTGTTATTTATTTTGTTGAATATTTCCCAATTACATGTACATTTTTAACATTCATATTCTAAATTTTTATGTTCCAAATTCTCTCCGTCCTCCCTCCTCCATCCCATGAGAATATAGGAAGTATGATATTGATTTGACATGGGAAGTCATGCAAAACACACTTCCATATTAGTTATGTTGTAGAAGAAAAATGCAGAAAAAAAGCAAGAAAAAAGCTAGAAAGTGAAAAAATGTGCTTCAATCTGTACTCAGAGTCCATTAGTTCTCTCTCAAAGTAGATAATATTTTTTATCATGGGTCTTTTGGAATTGTCTTAGATTATTATCTTGATAAGAAGAGCTGGATCTTTCATAGTTGATAATTATTACAATGCTACAGTACTGCAGTAGTGGCAAATCCTCATGCCTTGAGGGGGAATTTGCTTCTTAGAAATAAGTCTATCTTAATTAGTGCAAGTTGCAAAATACTTTTTTCCGAATATCCTCGTGAGCAAGGTAATACAAGTATTTACATCTTATGCTGATTGATGAAGAAAAGGAATATTTCCCCACAAACACAAAACTTGGAACCACCTCAGACAAGATTCTAACCCAGGTCTCTTGATTCCCTGTCCAGTATTATCCAATGCACTATGATTCTCTTAGTCAAAGGTCATTCAGAGATAAATATGATAAGTACTGTACCTGATCAAGTGACACCAAGATAGTTATATGACTCTCAAGCCATGTCATCATTTTGTTTGCTTTTCTTTTTCTGTGGTTTAAAGGCAATTCTGACAGAACTCCTCCAAAAAGTTTAAGTGGTAGCAAAAATTGTTGAAATAAGCATATGGTCTTGAAGACAACCACTCTGGAATCACAAAATTGTTGGCCTGTACAGAGCTTTCAAGGTCATTTTGCCCAGACCCCTAGCCAACATATTGTCATTCAATCTCTATCTGAGCAAATGCAATGAGAGAGAGTTCACTATTTATCAAGGTATTTTGCTCCACTGCCAGACAATTCTAACTGTTAGAAAGTTTTTCCTTGCATAGAGTTTATGGAATGTTCAGGGAGGAGCAGCACCTCTTTTATGAGGGCTTGCTTAGCCCTTTTTAGTGTTTCTCATTTGACTTTGGAGTCCACTTTCACCCAACTCTCACCTGTGGCTCTAAGAAGCTGTAGGATTGCAGTGGTCACACCTTGGGAAACTGTCTCGGTGGGCAAGCTAAACCAGGTTAAGGATAACCAACAAGCCGCAAACCCATCAGCGAGTTAGGGGGATGTCTACGCAAGCACATGAAGACTTCCTCCAACAGAATGGGCAGATGGGAACATTTTTTCCGGTGTCCATGAAGGTGGCTAAAGCAGGTATTGTGAAGTGCTTAGAGCCTGATCAGACATTGAATATGCCAAGGTCATCCACTGCATCCTGGGCCATCACCAGTAGTCTTTACTTTTGTCCTGCCACTGGACTTTGATGACTCTGGAAGAGAGAGCAAGACTGATGACTCTTCACAACTCTGACTGAAATCCGATTCACACTCAAATTAGGACATCACCCCGTGATGTCACTGTTCCCCTTTAAAAATGAAGGATGAACAACATTCTCTATATTGATCTAGCATCAACCTCCCTAAAATTTACACATGGAGTTCCTGGTTAAAATCATAGAGCTAGACAGGACCATAGAAACCCATCTAATCTAAATGCCTCATTTTACAATTGAGGAAATCGAGAACCAGAAATGTCAAGTGACTCAGTAGAGGTCACACAGCTCATTAGCAGGAGGGCCAGTCGAGAATCCATGTTTCCTGAGTCATAGTTGATTCTTTTTCCACTCTATTCCACTGCCCACTCATTATTTGCAAAGATCATTCCCCCTGGTTGGATATTGTGAAATCAGTCTAGTTATCTTCCTGAAACCATTATTAAGGATTATTTCATAGGTTAAGTTCAGTCTGACCTGTATTATAGCCTTTGGAGTTCAGGTTTCTAGTGCTTTTTGGATTCATGGGCAAATTCTAGAACTGGCTTTACCCATAAGATTTTATTAGAACTGAAATATCTTTAGCTTACTGCCATAAAAAGTGCCTTAAAAAAGCCCCATTTATGTTGATTTATGAATAAAGACTCACAAGCCATAATTCTGAGGCTAGCATGACCCTTTCTTTGCTTTACTCACTTTTGTTTCTCAATATATTTACAGGAAACATTTAAGATGTCAGTTTCTTACAATCATTGCCGACAAGGTGATGAGTTTTTCCTTTGTTCTCTGTAAATGATTCTAGTGCCTATTTCAAGTGATAGATTTACACCACTCTTGGATGTAAAACTGTTTCATGCTCATTTGAAGGTTTGGATTTAGTTTGTATCTAGCCTTGAAAAATGACCCATTAGGGCACTTTAGATATTCCTTCTATACATCCTTGTAAAGCTTTATGATTCTGAGAGAGGACAAGAAGAAATAAAGGTGTCAGCATTGGTCATAGGCAAAACTGAGAATTCATCAAAAGTTTATAAAATTATATATAATCCTTGTGTGAAAAGTTCTACATGACACAGATCACGGGGGAGGGGGGGGATTTCTCACCCCTGGATCACTGCCCCCATTTATGAAATCTGAGAAGTGTATTATATGAGATGGCCCAGATATAATCACTATCTTCCCTTGAATGCACAGAGTTGACAAAACTCAGAGTAGTAAGTTTGCATTTACAAGTTGAAGAAAATACCCAGAATGCTAAGCAAACTCATAGAAAATAATACCACCATACAGTGGTTACTCTTTCTCAACAAAATGTATAATCACAGATATTTGCAGTCATGAACTAACTAGGAAGGCCTTTCATCATTAATGGCATCTAATACTTTCCATTGTATGTGACTCCTATAATTCTCTGTGCCTACCAGCACATAGCATGGGTTAGCAATTCCCATCCTTACTCTTGACATTTTCATAGTTCCCAAAAGGCAGAGTAGGTGCCACTTTCTGTTGTCATTCCTAGATTGTTCTGGATGTCTTGAACATTGTAACTCTTCCGTAATAATCCCACTATAATGTCGCAGAGATCTCAATAGGTATTGCTAACTTTCTTTCTTAGACTAAGGCTTCTTAAATTTTTTCTACTCACAACCCCATTTTGAGTTTTACCAGTATTCCTCGGCATTGCATGGCGTGAGGGCATGAACAATGCAAAGTGCACATGCTTTGTGTTCAGAACCAAGGCTGCAATAAAGTTGTGTGATGCAACAAGGGCGAGTGCTGCCAGAAAAACCTCAGATTCATTACACTTTTGATTTTTAATTTTTTGGTTGCTGCATATCTAGAAACCTTTCACTGTTGCCAAATTTTTTGCAACCTCATATGAGGTCATGACCCACAATTTAAGAAGCCCTGTCCTAGATAAACTTTTATAAAACCTCAGAATAAATGAATAAATAAAAAGGCATTTATTAAGTGTTTACTAC
>JAQQSV010003968.1:0-14953 GCA_028646515.1 Pseudochirops corinnae | reverse complement strand
TGCTTCCTTTGCCTGCTAATGTTGCCAGTCAATTACTTGACTTTTGGGCTCCATATAACACTGCTTTCAGAGGGGAGAACTTTGTCCCAAATTGCTGGGGTTTTTGCAGCTGCCGGAGCTATTAGGAGGCTGCTGCAGCCCCCACCAGCTTTGGCTCACTGAAAACGCACCCCAGGACCACCACCCAAGACTGTGATCCTGATCCAGGCAGGTTAAGGCAAGGGCACTTAGCCTCTGAATGATCACTTGGTCTCCTGCAATCTACAGGCTGGGAGCTTCTGAAGCAGTCATGTGGAGGTGGCTGCAGGGCCACAGCTTCAGCCACTCCTAGCTCTGAGGCAGTCGCTGGACCCTCTCCCCCAAGTTCAGCCGAGTTCCACTGACCTTTTCCCTTTGTCCTTGGCTCTTATGGGTTGGTAATTCTGGAAACCACCACAGCTGCCAGTGATCCACTCTCCTCAAAGCTCCAGCTGGGGCTTCTCCTGAATGGCCTGGGCCTAAAGCTGTGGGTTCACGTGGTGCTGGTCTGGGCTCCCAGCACACTGTGATGAGCCCTTTTTCCATCCATCTGCTGGGCTGCCTTTAGTGGGAGCTTTGTTTCTCTGTCATTTTATGAGTTCTGGAGCTCTAAAATTTGTTTAGAATCATATTTTACAGGTATTTGAGGTGGTTATGGGGGGAGCTGCAGAGTTTTCCTGCTTCTACGCCACCATCTTGACTCTCTATCCTGGTTTATTATTCTTTAGAGGACAAGCAGCTTCTTACTCCTTGGAGCATCCAAGTCTCTGCTTCAGCATGGATTTCTAATTTATTTCTGAGATCCAAGTGTTCAGTGGTTCTTCCATTTTTCCTTTTATGACATTCTTCTGGAATCTTACATCTTTTGGCACA
Source organism: Pseudochirops corinnae (assembly GCA_028646515.1). Taxonomy (NCBI): domain Eukaryota; kingdom Metazoa; phylum Chordata; class Mammalia; order Diprotodontia; family Pseudocheiridae; genus Pseudochirops; species Pseudochirops corinnae. Next base: position 14,062 of record JAQQSV010003968.1, on the reverse strand, counting down.
GTTCAGAATTCATATTTGCCTCTTTAGACTCTTGGTCTAAAGACTCTTGTTTTTGGTTTTCACATTGAAATTCACTGCCCCCTTTTCCCCTCCAGCTTTAAAGTAATATATTGTTGCTTATGATAACTTGGAGACTATAGAGACCAGTTCCTTGGCCTTCTTTTATCTTCTCTTTTCAGAAACAGGCAAGCCTGCATGTCTAGCACTGCTGCCATCACTTGTTTGTGTTTCTACTGAAGCCATCAGTCCAAACCACAGCAAAAATTTTTCCTGCTCTCTTTATTAGCTGGAAATGAGATCCTCAGTTTTTGGAGATTGCAAGTCCATTTTTCATTCTCCTTTTCAACTTTTAAGGATCCTATTAACATTTTGACCATTTTATAGTAACTTGACATAGAGTAACTTTGGAAATGTCATTTTCTCTGCTTAAATATAATGTTTCATCTTTTTGTAAACCTACGGATGCCATCTTGTAACTCTCTATAACACTTGATAGTCATACCCAAATTCTTTTTCCCTCCTTTTTAGAACTTTTCCCTTGAATCTTTCTCTTCCTTCAGATTGAGTCTTATACTCAAATCCTCTTTCCCTCCCCACCCACCCCTGCCTGAAGAGCTCCCAAATTATTCCTCTCCAAATTTGTTTTCTGACCTTCTTCCCAATTCCAGAACTTTCCAAATCTGCCTCATTCCTCAAGCTCTTATCTTTCCTCTATATGACCTCTTCCTTTGGAATTCAGAGTTCAGAATTCTAATTTTGCATTGATTTGTTTTTCTGGGGCTGGACTGAATTTCATCATTGTAGAGAACTCCCAGTGTGAAAACTCTCTTCATTGTGACAGACTGGAAAGTCATGTGTGTAATTTGCAGTCTTAGTTGCCTAGGGACATTGAGAATGTGTGACTTGTATGGGATAATACAGCTAGTATACTGCCAAAGACAAAGCTCGAGCCTAGGTCTTACTGACTACAATATCTTTCTGTCCACCATGTAAGCTTCCTGTTCTAGATTCTGATTTTAATATCTGTCCCAACAAGCCAACTCTCTATATTGGTAACTTATCATTTCCTTTGCTTAAATATAATTAGTTATGTCTTTTGTGATGTTACTTGATGCTAACCATATCCAGCCACCTTGTAACTCTTTTCACAAAGAAAGCATTCACAATGTTTCTGTATAAAGCTTCTGTATAAGCTACAGGTCTCAGACTTCTCTGCTTTATGTATTCTTATTGTTGTTTTTGTTGTTTTTTTTAAAACACATTTTTTGCCTTCTTCTCTTATTTTCCCTAAAGGTACTGAATATTAAAGTCGATCTTGATTGAACTTAGAAGGTCTTATTGAGTTATTTTTAGAATTTCCTTACCTCTTCATCTTTTATGACAGATGCAAGTGACAATTCTTTTCAAAGTGGTTGTTTTGTAAAACTTATCATGAGTACATGGCACAGGTCTCACAAAATATAGTTTCTTAGTTGCCTTTGAATGCCTGCCCATCAAAACCAAGTAAGCCAATTCATTCATTTGTCTTTCTGAGGGAAAATCTCCCAGTCCTTGCACTGAGACGTCCCTTTCTTTTTCCCCCTGGTTTTGTTTCTTGTGAGAATACCAAGATTAATATAATTCAACTTGTCCAATAATATATTTTCCTAGTCATTGGAAAAGGACCTTGCATTTACAGTATCAACAACTATGTTAATTGTCATAACTGACCTAGAAACTGTAATTTTTGGCATCTTTCTGCCACTGTCACTGCAGAAGCAGCAGGGCCTGCACTGGACCAAAAACCATCTTGTACTTTCTTTGTGAGTTGTCATGAGCAAAGTATTAAGCCCCATTAATGTCCTTAGCTAGTGGGGTGATGTCCTTAGCTAGGCTGGTCCTTAGGAAGCAAATGTAGTTGGCTGTAGAGATAGTTCTTGATATTCTTCTAGCACGGTAGAGCCTGTGCCACCTTGTGCTCTGCTGGCATTGCTTTTAGAAGATCTCAGGGTCAACAACTTACGGTTAAGCTGGTGATAATAAAGATTATAGAGGAACCGAGCTCTATCGCACTGACAACATGAAAAGGGCACCAGATTAAACAATGACCAAGAAATCCAAAGAGTGAGCCTTTCCATCTCCTTCAAGGATGGCCAGAAGCCTTTGGACGCTGGGTGAGGAATGAAATAGTAAAGGCAGCACCCATTCAGGGACACAGACCAATGCTTTCTTACCAGGGATGATCAAGGAGGCCCTTGAAGACTTCAGTCCCCTCCCTGGAATGTTTGCCTGCCAACCAGTGTCCCGAGCAGAGGTACATGAGGGCAGGTGGAAGCCAGTGGTAGGAGCTCAGGAAATCTTGGCCTGGACAAAAAAGGACTGGACTACTCTGGCCAAGAGCCTGGCCCTGGCCCAAAGTCCCAAATCAACAACTGAGGTTGAATATATGAGTAAATGGAGGGAGAAAACTACTGAATAATAAAGGAACACTGTGCATCAAGCAACACCCAAAAGGTCAACCCAGAAGAGAAAACAACACAACTATAAGCAAAGTCTCAGAAAAACAAATGGTTTGGCCACAGAGAGGCAGCTAGGTAGTGTCCTAGCTAGAGCTCCAGGCCTGGAGTCAGTAAGGCCTGAGCTCAAATCCCGCCTCAGACACTCACTAGTTATGTGACCCTGGGCAAGTTACTTCACGGTTGTCTGCCTCAGTTTCCTTAACTGGAAAAATGAAGATAATAATACCGTCTACCTTCCAGGGTTGCTGTGAGGATCAGGTGCGATATTTGTAAAAGTGCTTAGCACAGGGTCTTAACACAGCCAGTGTTAGCTGTGGGACCCTGTTTGCCTCTGTTTCCTCATCTGTAAAATGAGTCGGAGGAGGAAATGGCAAAGTACTCCATTATCTTTGCTAAGAAAACTCCAAATGGGGTCACAAACTTGGACAACAATGAAACGACTGAACAACAAATGCTTATTGAATTGACTTGACAGTGACTCCAAAAGACAAGAAATATTAGAACAATGTCAAAAGATTGAAAAAAAGGAAGGAAATATAAGGTAGCTACTATTAAAGGGAATAAAGGGAAAAACCAAGGGAAAAAAGAGAATTTTAAAATGATTAGATTCCCTGAAAACCATAACTAAACAAATTACTCTTCTACCCTATCGATCTTCCTCATGTCCCCCTTTAGGGCTATCTTGCAGTAGTAGCAGGACAATAAATAATTTGGGCTTAATTTGTGTTAATGATTTTCTTTAAGAGTACTGGAAATATGTTGAAACCAGCCCTGCTGGATTCATGACTTTCCAAAATGCCTGGAGGTGTTACATGGGCATTGACTTATACCCAAAATTTCCAAAATCATTAGTCCTTGAGTTTAAAAAAAATTTGGGGGATGAGGGAGTTTTTATTCTTTCGTTTTTTTTATTTTAATGAGGTACAAAATACTATATTATAGGAGGGCATGTAACTCATTCCTACTAGTCATTAGACTATTAAAAACAGTGGATACTATTTTTCAAAAAATTATTAATTGAAAATTCCCAGGAATGTCATCACCTAAATTGAAAGCTTCCTGGTCAAAGAAAAAAAAAATACGACAAGCAGCAAGAAAATGTTTAAGTACCAGGAGACCAGTCAGGATCACACAAGACTTCACAGCAGCTACTATAAAGGTAGGAGGAAAAAAAGACTTTGAGTATGATATTCCTAAAGGCAAAAAATAAAGGTTTGTACCCTGTAAGAGTGATTGTAATTCCTCAGGGAGAAAACTTGGATCTCAAATAGAATAAAAAGGGTTTCAAATATTACTGGTGAAGAGCTGAGTAGAAACTTTGAAATACAAAGAGAAGAGTTAATAGAAACCTAGAAATGTAATTCATTTGAGCAATTAGGAGTTAAATGATGTGCTTTCACTCTTATAGAAGAGATGTTCACAATCCTAATGTTTTTAAAGACTACAGAAGGAATCAAATAAGACAAACAATGCCTGGGTATGGTTTTGTTCCAGAAAAAAAAGGGAAAAAAGAAAGATATCAGGAAAGAAATGAGGAAGATGAGGGAACTATTTCTTAGCACTGAACCATACAAGAAGTACATTATAGTAACATGAAGGAAGGGGTGTGTGTGTGTGTGTGTGTGTGTGTGTGTGTGTGTGTAGAAGAGCAATTGGATGAATCTCACTCTTCTCTGAATTGGACAAGGGAGGGTTGAACACAACCAAACATAAAGTTTAGTGTAGAAATACATTAAATTCGATAGTGAAACAGGTGGACACAGGATGAGGGAAGGTGATTTAAGACTATTATTACAAGGAAAATAAACTAACTTCAGAAGGGTGTACTGTAAAGAGGAGATGGCTGACCATAGTCATTCTTTTTCACTACCTTCTTTGTAAAACAGGGCATGGAGAGAAAAGGTAGGAAAACCTTTTTAAGTTAAATTTTTTTTTTTTAGTTCTTTCCCTTTCTTTTTTGAAAAATTAAATTTCTAAGTTTTTTTTTCCACAATGAAATGCTACTTTCTCTTGAGACCTTTCACTTCCTTTTCCCCATGTTCCTGCATTGAGAAAAAAAGAAACACAAAATCCCCATTGTAAACATACTGTTAGGCAGGACAAATTTCCTTACCGGCCACATTAAAAAAAATTTTTTTTTCAATCTTAACTCTGAGGCTATAACCTATCTGGGAAGGGTAAAAGAAGGAAACATGCACTCATTAGGTACCAGGCACTTTACAAATATTTTCTTAATTAGTCTTCACAGCAATCCTTTAAGGTAGGTGCTATTACCATTTCCATTTTACAGTTGAGGAAACAGGTTTTTTTAGGTGACTTGCCCAGGATCACAGAGCTAGTGAAAGTTTGAAGCTGGATATAACTCAGGTCTTCCTGACTCTGGGTCCAATGGCTCTATCCACTGTGCCACTTAGCTGCCTCTGTCGGGAAATCATCATGCATCCTCTGAAATCAGGGTTGGTGGTTGCAGTGATCAGGTCTAAAGTCTTTCATAGTTTTTTTTATCATCATAATAATGTTGTTTGTATAAAATGCTCATGGGGCAGCAAGGTGGCACAGGAGATAGAGCACTGGAGTTGAGAGGACCTGAGTTCAAATTCAGCCTCAGACACTTGACATTATAGCTGTGTGACCTGGGCAAGTCACTTAACCCTGATCAATCATCTTGCCAAAAAGAAAAAAAGTTCTTGTGGTTCTGGTCACTTCACTCTCCATCAATTCATACAAGTCTTCCCAGATTTCTCTGAAATAATTTATTGGATCATTTCTTGGAGCACAATAATATTGCATTATATTCATATATCATAATTTGTTCAGACATTCCCCAATAATGGGCACCCCAATTCTTTGCTACCACAAAAAGAGCTGCTATAAATGGAAAATTTATGAGAATATAAAAGAGGGAAATAAATGACAATCATAATTATGAATGTTAATGGAACGAGCTCACACGTTACAGGGAGAGAGACAGTAGGATGGATTGAAAAGCAGAAGTTAGCCTTGTACAAGCAGTGCTGACTGCTGCTCAAGCCAGTCTGGTAGGTACTCAGGTAGTGCCTGTGGTTGTGGGAGCAGCTGAGCCAGCCGTCTTCAGGGGCCCACACCCAAGCTTGTTTTATCCCAGCAGTAGTCACAAACCATGATAATCAGCTTTAGAGGAGCTACAGAAGGACCTGGAAGAGGGGAAGAGTCCTGGAAGTCCATGAAACTCTGACAGCAGAGAAATCCAAACTGTAGACAGGGATCAAACACAAGGTGGCAGAATGCTCAGGAGAGACTGCTGATAATGAGAAGTTGACAGCTGTGGTTGCCCCCATTTCAGTTGGTTATACAGTGAAAATCAACAGTCATTGATAGATCAATCCAAAACATTTGTGAAAATCTACATTACCTTAACTAGTGCTCATCAAATCTCCACTTAGAATACATAGGTACAATTCACAGGGATGCCATTTTAGTTTTTGGCAAAGAATCTAAATGGGGAAAAAGTACTCCACAACCACCCAGAAGCTAATCTCTGTGGAAGGTAGTTTAAGAAAGATCGGGAGTGATTCAGTTCTTGAATTATGCAAAAAGAAGTTGGAACAGGATTGGGATTACCCAACCCGGTGGTCATGAAGGTACACTACAGAAGACGTAGGAAGATGGAGAAGATGAAATGAAGAGACCTATCAATGAAGCCTGGGTAGAGTCAAAACAGAAACAAGCTCAAGGAGAGACCAAATTTTGAAGCAAAAAAGTCCTTTTAGCCCCTGATAATATTGTTTCCAATATAGGACTGTTGCTTAGCTGTGCAGTTGCATTTGACAAATATATTGTTTATGTATCTTTCTTCCAAGCAAAGACTGTGAACTCTTTCTATTTCAGGAGGATTTATTTAAAATAGGCTTTTATTTTAAGATTTTCGAGGGGGATTGCCTTAGCATCCTGATTTTTATGTGCATGAACAGGTCAATGTTTCTTTATTTCAACATCAAAGAAATCTTGCTAAATTTAAAATATGTCATTTGTGTATATATATATATATGTGCATATATATGATGTATATGTATATAATATATAAGCATATCTATCTATATCTAAATTGTGTGTGTGTTAAAGGTAGAGTTCAACATTTTTTTTTTCTTTTTACAAGAAACACTTGAAATAAAGATTCACACAGTGAAAATGCTGGGCTAGAGCACAATTTATTAAGCTTCTGGTAAACTCAAAAAAGCAAGCGTAGCAATCTTGACCTTAGACAAAGCAGCTGCAAAACCAGAAATGGTTAAAAGGGAAAAACAAGGGAACTACATAATACTTAAAAACACCAGACAAAAATAACATCAACACCAAATACATGCACTGAATGGCATAGTATCTAAGTATTTAAAGGAAAAGTTAATTGAATCAAATGGAGAAATAGATACCAAAATGATAATTATTGGAAACCTCCTTGGACTTATTTCAGACCTAGACAAATCTAACAAAAAGATAAAAAAAATTCCTCTAAAGAATTTTAGAAAAATTAGCTATCACTGATCATTGCTGAATGGCAAAGGGAATGAACATTCAAGGAAACTTGTTTTGTATAGCACCTTTGTAAAAACCAAACATACACCAGGACATAAAAACCTCATAATCAAATTTAGAAAAGCAGAAATGTCAAACATAAGCTTTGCTGAACACAATGTGACAAGGTTATAATGAGTAAAGGGAAAGAAAGGATTCAAAGTTAAATGGAGACTAAGGAATTTAATCCTAATGACCTGGTTGGTCAGAGAATGAATTTTAGGACTATCTCCAGCACTGGTTAAGCTACCAAAGAATGTGGCTTCTCTTTTCCCTATCCCAGGTCCTGACACTGCCACCCACCTCTGGCTTCCATGGCCTCCTGGGTCTTTTCTAGGGCTGGCCTGCCATGGGACAAGACCCTCTCCACTTCCAACTTCTCAAGGCTTTGTACAGCACAGGCAAGGCACCACTGACATTTGAATGAGGCTTTCACAGAATACATCATTTGCCACAAGGTTGGACCTTGGACAGTATAATCACTCGATTTTCTCAAATGACTGCTCTTTAATTACTGATGACTGCCTGAACTCACTCTGCAATGGTTACGATAGTGCCAACTCCCTTTAACTCCCCTTGCTCCAATACCCTGTCAATGTCGTGCTGCAGATCTGCCTACAGTTTCCATTATGTCCTCTGGAATTCCTGCTTCATAAAGAACAAACTTCCTATCATCTTAAACCTCTTCCTTTCTTATTCTTCCTTCCTTTGCCACTCAATGAAAGCTGGTTTCCATCTAATAACACTGCTTCCTTTCCTAGATTCCCATTCAGAGCTTCCTTGAAAAAAATGTGCCCACTGAAGCTTCATTTTCTACCCTGATAGACATTCCACATCACCACCTTTTTTTCTTTTTGGATCAGCAATCAACCAAGGAGACTCAAACCACTGATGAGTACTGTGTAGCTGGAAACTAACTGGCAGGGAATGTCTCTCTCCACAAGTTTGAATTTCTGTGACATGCTTGGGGCAGGTAGAAAATATCTGTGCATGCTTCGAGGTGAGGAATCTCTTATGTTCTCTCCTAACTTAAAATTTATTGTCCTCAGCAAATTACCCAGGGAGCATTAAAAAAAAAATTAGTTTCTTTTCACATCCTCAATGCCTCAGCAAAGTCCTCTGGGATCCCTTGGAAGCTCAAGCATTATTTTTTCACTTGCTACCTAAGAGATATGTACGAAAGACTCTCAGAATAGTCAACATGGCTAAGATCTTATACAATATAGATGCAAATTTACACCCAGTGCTCACAATAACTGACCAAATACACAGGTGTACAAATTCAATAGAGGATATTTTATACAGCTTACCAGGAATTATTGGTTGCTTATTACTTTAAAAGGGCCTAGTAGAAAACACTTGAAACTTTAGAAAAAAAACTGAACTAAAGCAAAGCTATCAAAAAATTGGAGAAAAGGAAAATTAAGCCACCCCTACCAGAGACAAACTCTTAACCCAAAATTACCCCCCTAAAATATATGGAGTTTTTCCCACAGAGATTAGGGACTTTGTATCAATTGGAAATAACCCTCTCAGCCTTCAGAACAGCAATCTAATGCTCTGGTTTCACATATGGTATGTGTTAAAATGTCTGTCTCATTTTGTACCTATAGTCTATCACTTCTTTGTCAAGAGATAGAAAATTTACTTCATCATCAGTCTTCTAGAATCATGATTCCAATTGTATTGAACAGAGTTTTAGGTCTTTCAAAGGTTTTTTTTTTCTTGATAATGTTGTGGTTACTGTATAAGTTTTTCTGCTGGTTCTACTCTTTCATTCTGTATCAGTTCATACAAGTCTTTCAGGTTTCTCTGAATTCATCATTTTTCCATTTCTTATGGCACAAAAATACTCTACATGCACATAATATAATTTAAGCTGTTTTCCCACTTCATTGGCACCCACTTTGTTTCTGTCAGTCAATAAGAATTTATTAAGCATTTAATACGTGTCAGACTGAGTCAGCTAGATGGCAAGAAAAAGGCAAGAAAAGGCTTTTACAATGGAGGGTGAACAGGGGGAAGGTGAGAGGGAATGAGTGAACCTTAACTCTTATTGGATCTGGCTTAAGGGGGGAATAATATACACACTCAATTGGGTATCACACCCTACAGGAAAATAGGGGGAAGGGGATAAAAAGGGGAGGATGATAGAAGGGAGAGCAGATTCAGAGAGGAGGTAGTCTGAAGCAAACACTTTTGAAAAGGGACATGGTCAAAGGAGAGAACAGAATAAATGGGGGGTGGGATAGGATGGGTGGAAATATAGTTAGTCTTTCACAACATGACTACTATGGAAGTGTTGTTTTGAATAACTACACATGTATATCCTATATTGAATTGCTTGCTTTCTCAATGAGGCTAGATGGGGGAAGAAGGGAGAGAATTTGGAACTCAAAGCGTTAAAAACAAATGTTAAAAACTATTTTTACATGCAACTGGGAAATAAGATGCATAGACAATGGGGTATAGAAAAATATCTTTCCCTACAAGAAAGTGAGGGGGAGGGGGACAGGAGGGGAGGGAAGAGTGATAGAGGGGAGGGAAGACTGGGGGAAAGGATGGGTAATCAGAATGCATGCCATATTGGGGTGGGGGAAAGGGGAGAGATGGGGAGAAAATTTGGAACTCAAAATCTTGTGGAAATGAATGCTGAAGACTAAAATAAGTAAATTAGTTGGAAAAATAAAGAAAGCCCCATGAACAGTATAGTACATGGGGTCACAAAGAGCTGTACACCGCTGAACAGCAGCAACATGTCAGGTCATGTGCTTAGCACTGGAATACAGAGAAAGGCAAAACCATTGCTCCTGCTCTGAGGATGCTTACATTCTAATACACAGAAAGCATTTAAACATCTGAATGGAGAGGTGGATGCCTTACCACTGTGCCCAGGTGCATCTCCTGCCTGGTCTCTAGCCTCCATAGGAAGATGAGAAGTGTCCTTCTATCTTTCTAGTCTCTTGCTGCTGACATGTGAGGGCAGGACATCATTCCATCAAGTAACACCACTCCATCTTCTCCAAGCTCTTGCTCCCTGAATCTGAGTTGTCAAAAGGAGACCTAGTTCCCTACTGGCCATCCTCCCCAGCACTGGCTGCATTTTCACTCATTCTCTTCCACTTACTGATCAAGGTGGAGGAGTTAGAATATTACTTGCTTTCCACTACCACTTCAGGTTCTATCATCACTGAGTAACCTCTTCTCCTTTCAAGTCCATATAATCCACATCTGCCACCCAGTTAAAATCCTGGTAGCCATTGCAGACATACCTCCAAGACTCTCCTTTTCTTTCCTCCAGGAGTTCAGTGCCTGATGCACATTCTTCCCCAACTCCTGCCTTAGTACTAGGGGACTTCCAACATTTGTACTGAAACTCTCAAATACCCTACCTCTCCCATTTCTCATCCTGCTCATTTCCCGTGATCTATTCTACCCCACCTCAACTACAAAAAGATGGTCATAATCTTGATCCTTCTATGGCCTACAAATGTACCACCTCCATGTTTAAATATTCAGAAATTCCCTTATCTGATCACAGTCTATTAGCTATCCCCTTCTCCCTCTGCCTTCTAGTAGCAAATCCTGTTCTTCTTCCATACCTTGATCTACAGCCCCTTGACTCCTCAGTCCTCTCCCAGGCCATCACTTTTGCACTAGCCACACTCTCTCTTCCACATCTTGACCCCTTGGTGAACCAGTTCAGCTCTACACTGTCCTCTTCTTGAGGCCCTAGATTCCTTAATATATTGCTACTTGTGCCTTATAGTCTTTGTTCTTTGCTCTTGTATGCACGTTGCTGACCAAAGGTGGAGAAAATCACTCAACCATCCTGAGTCTACCATAAATTTGTGTTACATAATTTCAACTGGAACTTCACTGCTGCTATATGATCTCTTTATACCTCCCTAATCAATTCTGTTCACTACAGAGGCTCTTCCAAACCTTTTCACCTTTCCTAAAATCTCCCATGGCTCCCCATCTATCTACCATCTTGGCCAAGAACCTCTCCTTATATTTTACTGAAAAATTGTGGCCACTTGCTGAGAGCTCCCTCTTTTTCCCTCTTCAGCTCACATCCCTCATATGCCTTCTGCCACTATCTTCTCCTCCAGCCCCATCTCAGGTGAAGAGGTGGCCCTTCTTACCAAAACAACCCCTCTACCTGCATAAATGATCTCATTCCATTCCATCACCTCCAACAGACTGGTCCCTCTGACATTCCTGTTCTATCATTCATCTTCAGTATTTCCCTTTTACTGGTTACTTCCCTACTGCCTATAAAGATGCCCATGTTCCCTGCCCCCACCTCATCCTCAAAAAAAACTTCACTTGATCCTTCCCCCTGCTAAGTATAAACCTATATTTCTTCTGACATTTGTGTCTAAAGTCTTTGAGAAAGAAATTGTTGCTTCCACTTTCTCTTCTCTCACTGTCTTCTTAACTCTCTGTAGGTTTCTGACTTCACCATTCAATCAAAATTTTTCTCGCCAAAGTTACCAATGATCTCTTAACCACCAAACCCAGTGGCTTTTCTCAACCCTCAATCTCCATGAACTTTCTGCAGCTTTTGACAATGTTGATCACTCTCTTCTCCCAGATAATCTCTTCTTTCTTAGGCTTTTGGAAAATGACTCTTTTCTGGTACTCCTACCTATCTGACCAGTCCTTCTCAGTCTAGTTTGCTCATGCCCATTAACCATGGGTTTTCTCATAGGCTTCTGTACTGGATGCTGTTCTCCCACTATACACTTCACTGGGTGATCCTCTCAGCTCCCATGGATCCAATGCTCATCTCTATGCTTGTGGTTCTCAAATCTAACTTCTCTACTGCAGTCTTGCATTTTAGTCAGTCAATAAACATTTAAGCACCTCCTACGAGCCTGATACCATATTAAGTACTGAGGTTACAAATACAAAAAAAGAAAAACCAGTCCCTGTCCTCAAGTTTATGATTTAATGGGAGTGGAAAATACAGTAAAGGAAGTTGACAAGCCCAGGTGAGATTGAGTAGCTAGTGGGTGAGGGGCATGAGGGAGAAGACCAAAGGAGTGCAGCCAGGTGGGAAATGAGGAGAGAGTCGGCCCGGGCTCCTTCCTTTAATGGGGGTTTTGGGAGGAACTCTTTGATCCGCCTTCCAATCCATGGTAGCTGAGTACTAACTGAGCTGATGACATGGTGAGTATCCAGGCTGATGCAATCTTACAGCAAGATGAAGCTCCTGAAGGCATGATGAGCTCTAACGGCAGTGGTTGGGTCGGGGATGAGAGTGGGGCCAATCTGCTGGAGAAGATGGAAGAGAACAGGAATACGTGTACAGGGGTTGGCTTTGGCAAATACAAGGGTCACTTCCTCATCAGAGACTAGAGCAATGGAATAGATAGTGAGGGGTGATGTCAGGGAAGTTGAGATGAGAAGGGAAGAAGAAGGAGCTAGCAGCAAATGGCCTGGATGTTTACAGTGAAGGATGAGATGAAGTCCTTGGCCGAGAGGGTGGGATGAAAGTGTTATATCTGAAGGATAAATTTATTTGAGGACAAAATAGGTTTAGAACAGTTACTGTGGGGAGTGGGATGGATAATCAATCAGGAAGTAGAAGGACTGCTTTGCTGCAATGAGGTTCCAGATGGTGACCTCAATTTGAAGTGGATTCAAGCAGCATGGTTTCGTGACTCCCTCTAGTATCATTCGGTAGCACGTGAGTAATGGTGACTGAGGCAGGTGGTAGGACAAAACCAGGACTGGGATTTGGCAAGCATGAGTTGCAAGAGGACAAAGGAGTGGAGAGTTGAGCATCGTGTACAGCTGAAGCAAGTGGTCAATACTGAGAGAAGAGGAGACTGTAGCCAGGACAGAGGTGATGATGGTTTTGGAAAGTACTGAGGAGCAGAGGAACTGAAGGTCAAAATGGGGGCAAAGAATACATTTAGGAATAAAGATCAGATAAAGAAATAACGCAAAGTTTTTTAAATTCATGATAAAAAATAAAAATTAAAAAAACACCTCTGCCTACAGAAAAGCAGTGAAACAACATTAGCAGGATGTTGGAGGAAAATAAACATTAACTGGTGATGGATTTATGTACTTATAAACTCTGTTTGGAGAATAATTTGGCAGTGCTTGTTAAGGTTAGAAAGTAATTACAACTTTTATCTAATAGTATACCCTCACAATGTAACAACAGGCAACAAACATTTATTAAGCACTTACCACATGCCAGGCATTGTGCCAAGTGCTGGACATAAATATGCGAGCAAAAACAATGGCTGTCTCTGCCCTCCAGGAGCTTACATTCTAAATGAGAATAAAAGGAAGTTGAAAATGAAGAGGGGGGGGTGGGGGTGGGCGGAGCCAAGATGGCGGCGGAGCAGCAGCAACATATCGCAGCTCTCACATAGCCACCCCAAAATACCCATGGAATAGGACTCTAAACCAATCCTAGAACTCCAAAACGCACACAAAGATACTTCCCACTAAAGTAAGCCCGCCTACGAGGAACCATATCAGCACTGCAAACTGAAACCAGCCTGGCCTGAAGCTGCTGCTGAGCCCCCGGGGGCGGCCTGATGAGAGGAGCAGTGAGCGGATTAGCGGCAGCTGCGAGCAGCGCTCAGAACTAGGTCAGTGGGAATTGCGAGGTCTTGGGAGAAAAGCAGTCCGGCTGAAAGGTCTCCAGAGTGGAAAAGCGAAAGGCAGAGGTTTTGCACCTGCCTCCATGTTGCAGCTTCCTGCCCATGGCCTGCAGACAGCAGGGGGACTAAGGGATTGTTCTGAGGCCAGTGCTCTCGCGTTGAGCGGCCTGGATCCGGATCTCCATCTTGGGCCTTGCTCTTGGAGTCTTCGTTATCCAGTGAGCCGGAAGTAAGTAGGAAGGGTCCCAGCACCTTCCTGAGAGCTAAGGCAGCCGGGAGGACCCCAGTGATTTGGGACAGAGCTTTCCCTTCTGGAAGCAGCGCCCCACAGAGATTAAAAAAAAAAATCATGGACTGACCAACCATAAGTAAGAATAAGCA
>JAQQSV010003967.1:0-14953 GCA_028646515.1 Pseudochirops corinnae | reverse complement strand
CCAGAACAAATGTGGAGTGGTAAAAATAAACAAGAGTTGGGGCAGAACAGTGATCCTCCTGAGACAACCAGAGAAGATTTCAAGAAAAATCTCAGGATCCAGGTTTGATCTCTATGAAGGGTAAACACCTCCACGCTAGTTTCCCTGAAACAGAAAGTGGAAAACTCCAGAGCTACCTGGTTTGGGAGGTAGCCTCAGTGATAGCCAAGGAATTTTCACCTCCCAGTTAGAGTCTATGCATATATAAGTCTATGTATATAAATACATATTTATATACGTATATTATACACACACACACACACACACACACAGAGGCAAGAAAGAGCTGGAAGCATAGAAGAAGAACCATGGAGTTTGGAAGTCAGTCACAAGACAAGATGAAAGGATCTTTACTTGGGTACTTAGTGTTGGGTGACCAAGATTAAGACAATGTGACCTAGGGGTGAGAGACATTGCACTCTGTACTCCTTAATGATAATTGCTCCTTAAGGATGATTGAGTTAAGGATGATTGGAAGCCAGTCTCCAATCAAGTTAAACTAGACTTTAGATGAGTACTTTATATTGATTGATTCAGATTGTGAGTTAATGAATATCTTTTGTTTAAGACTATGTGGCCACTTCAGTAATAAATTGTTATGTTATATTGTTGTGAAGGTTGTACTTTGGTTTCTGTGAATATTTTGCTTTAGTTTATTGCTGAATATGTAGGGAGTTCACCATACTATGCGATCAGAACCTTAAAGTTATTCACAGCAGCAGTCCCTATGAGAGCTGCTTGTGCTTGGCTTTACAACATTCCCTTCACATTCACATTTATGATGATTAATTATTTATTTCTTTCTATTCTATGGTTATATATTTTTTTCTTTTCTATACTCTTTCTGTTTATTTCAAACAATTTCCCTTTCTTTTTATTTTCCTTTTAGCTTTTCTTCATTATTTCCTCTCTAATTATAAGGTGTGTTTTGCTTATAATTAATCTATCCTTGAATATTCACTCCTTCTTATATTCCCATTTCCTCTCTTACTGTTCCTATCTGAATTCTCCAAGAAATTGCATGTGTTTTGCCTTCTTTTTATCAGTTTAGATGAAAATGTATTTTATGACATTCACTAATGCCACTGCTTCCATGTATTTATTTTTTCCGTGTGTACAACTTGATTATATATGTTAAGAAGTTACTTCATCTTTTCTCTTATTTTCCTTTAATGTATCTGTCTCTACTTTTTTTCTTTTTTATATCTCCAACTTAATATGAAACTATCTATAGGTCATATGTCTCTATTGATTGCCTGTAGGACAACTCACAAAATTCAATTTCTGAAGGAATTCAGATCACAAAGATGACACTGTGGACAGAATAACAGACTAGGAATCAGGGAAGATATGAGTCCAATTTTTCCTTAGATACAGTAGCTATGTGACCCTGGGCAAATAATTTAATCTATGTATGCCACACTTTCCTTATCTGAGGATGGGATAAATGTAGCACCTGCCTCCCAAATTTGATGCAGGAATCAAATTAGATAATAATTGTAAAATGCTTAGCATCATGCCTTCATATAGTAATCACTATTTAATGTTGCCTACTATTGGCTGTTATTATTAAAGAAATCTTTGAACATCCTGTTCTATTAGAATGTAAATATATCATCCTTATAAAGTTCTTTCTGTTTGTTATTGTACTTACCTTATTATTTTTTTCTTGGGTTAGGATTTGAATCCCAGTCGTCTTGACTTCAAGGCTAGCCCCATTCCCATTGCACCATTTTCATCACTGGGCTCACAGACATACACACAAAGACACATATGTGTCTATTAAAGAGCTTACATGTATATTATACACACACACACACACATATCAATATGTGTGCCATACAGTCTTTCAAAAATATAGGACTCTGAAGACATATGGTTTATACCATTCCTGTTGCAAAACATATCCTTAGTATTTAACTATTTACAATAATAAAACATTATATCGGTATGTTTAACTAGAGCAAGACGCTCACTGGATGTTTCCCCGAGGACAATATCAATGTCATGATAGTGGTGATACTAGTCCCTGTACTTCCTCCAAACATAGCCATTATTGATAGATGATTTAATATAATCAAACTAGTTATAATTTAAAATCTAAATGATTCCAAATTTCACAAATAAGTTTGCAACTATTCATTTGGAATAACCATTAGTGGTAGGTATTATAACGCCTGGTTGTAATGCCAAGCAAAGGCAACTTTCAAGGTTTGGATTACCAGCATAGTAAACCCCATTTATTCAGCAAACATTCACAGAACAGAGAAAGTCAAAATACAGTGTAACTTGTTCCTTTAGCAAGTTCTCAATTTAATTCAGGTACTACTCCACCCCTAGACAGTACATTCATTTAGTCAGTCAAAAATCTCTTCTCAAATGGAGATTAGTCTCCAACCATAAACAAAGTACATTCATTTGGTCAATCACTCAAAGGCTTTCCACCCCTGATTCTCAAAAGGGGCAAGAGAGCACAAAAGGCCATCCTTCCTTAAGTTACAACAAAGTTAGGCTCAGCATTGAATACCCAAGGAAAGGGCCTTCTTTCATCTTCACTCAAGGCAAGCCCTCAGCAATCTCAGTTCCTGGGGAGACAAGGCTCAACAAAGCCATAGCCAGTGTCCTCATCAAGTCACTCTCTGCCTGTAGGACAGTCCCAGAACCCCTGAAAACATCAGCAAGGCCCTCTTCCAGGATTTCTGTGCAGGTACCACAAGAAAATCCTCCTTCAGGGCTTCTGAGCCAACAGCCAGGTTCCAGGACCTCTACAACAGCAGCACCATCCTTCATCATCAGTTGAATCTGGCAAAACAACATCAAAACAGACAGACAAAATATCGTCATCACAGCCATGCTTCCTCAGTCCTTGGCAGTTCTGGGTGGCAGTTCTAGGTGGCAGTTCCAATAGGCTCTTAGCAGTCTTTCTCTCAGCAACTCAGGCTCCACAATACTGGATACTGCTCTCCCAAAGTCCTTCTGGCCTTCTCTCGGGTTAGGCCTCTCTCCCAATTCACGACTCCTCCCAGTTCAGCCCTCTCTCTTCATATCAACAAGTCCATCCCACAAGTGGGATTTACAAGCTCTGGGTTTTAACACTCAACCCAAAAACCAAGCCAATACAGGGGCATCTCCAAATTCCATTACCAATATACTATTTCAGTGTACTATTGAATGAATCGCCATTTCTACATTAAATCAGGCACATCAACAAACATACACATAGAGCATATGGCTTTTTACTGGACAGTGAATTTTTTAAAATACTAAGTATGAAAAGTCATAATAATAGGTGGATCTAATAAAGTGCTGATTATCCCTTAACTATATGGCTCTTACTTCAAGGAATTTAATTAAATATTTTAATTGTTTATAAATTTAAATAAAAACATCTTCTTTTATTTTGCTTACTCTAAGTCAGGTGTTTAAAAGGAAAACACTGTGCTTCATGAGGACACCAGAAAGTTGCCAAATGAGTACAAGAGAAGATGATAAGTTAGGATGATAAGTTTTACCTTACTTGGGTATCATGATGAACAGAACATAAGACATTTAGCAACTTTGCCAAGCTTGTGCATGGAAGGACCCTGAGGGCCCCATAAAAGAAATTAAGTGGTGGTTTTCATATAAGCTTATAGTCAATGGCTAAATCAAGAGGGAAACCAATTTGGGCCATAAAATTTTGTTTCCAAAGTTCTTAGTGAGCAGTCCTTTACCAATAAAATATTACATTTTTTTCTAGAGAAAAGCAGACCCAAAAGACAGAAGTGAAATTTCAGGCTCTTCTCAGGACTCAACCCAACTGCTTTAGAACTCTTAAGCATACTTTGTCATTTTTTATGTTTTTAAATTTATTTTTAGTTTCATTTCCAAAAGACTTTGAGTTATAGATTTTATTCCCATATCTCCCTTACTCCCCACCTCAAAATGGCAAGCATACTGAATACCCCTTCCCTGCATTCTCTTATGTTTCCCCCAATGCCCCTCCTTACTTTCTTGTAGGGTAAGATGGATTTCTATACCCCAAAGCCTGAATATCTTGTTTCCTGGTTGCATGCAAAAAACAACTTTTAACATTTGTTTTTAAAACTTTGATTTCCAGATTCTTTCCCTTCTTCCTTCTTCACCCACTCCCACTGGGAAGACAAGCAATTCAACATAGTTTATACATGTGTAGGTACATTTCCATAGTAGTTACATTGTGAAAGATCAACTATATTTCCCCCATCCTATCCTGCTGCCCCATTTATTCTATTTTTTCCTTTGACCTTTGTCCATTTTCAGAAGTGTTTTCTCCTAACCATCCTCTCCCCTAATCTGCCCTTCCTTCTATCATTTCCATCTTATCCCCTCTCCCCTTACTTTCCTATAGAGTAAAATACCCAATTGACTGTGTATGTTATTCCTTCCTTAAGCCAAATCCAATGAGAGTAGGGTTGACTCAATCCCTTACACCTTCCTGCTCTTCCCTTCCATTGTTACAGCTTTCTCCTGTCTCCTTTATTTGAGATGATCTATCCCATTCTGTCTCTTCCCCTCTCATTTTCCCAATATATTCCTCTCTTACCTCTTAATTTTATTTTTTGATATCATCCCTTCACATTCAACTCACCCTTATTAGTCCCTTATGATTTCTTTTTCCTGTTTGCCTTCTCATACTTCTCTTGCTTTTTGTATTGGAAAGTAAAAATTTTCTGTTCAGCTCTGGTTTTTTCATCAAGAATGCTTGAAAGTCCTCTATTTCATTGAATAACCATATTTTCTCCTGAAACATTATACTCAGTTTTGCTGAGTAGGCGATTCTTGGTTTTAATCCTAGCTCCTTTGACCTCCAGAATATCATATTCCAAGCCTTTCAGTCTCTTAGTGTAGAATCTGCTAGATCTTGTGTTATCCTGATTGTATTTCCACAATACTCAAATTGCTTCTTCCTGACTGCTTGTAATATTTTCTCTGTGACATAGGAATATTGGAATTTGGCTATAATATTGCTAGGAGTTTTCTTTTCAAGATGTGATTGGTGAATTCTTTCAATTTCTATTTTGTTCTCTGGTTCTAGAATATCTGGGGAATTTTCCTTGAAAATTTATTTTTTTAAATTAAATTAAACTTATTTTTTAAATTAACATTTATGTTTATTTTTAGTTTACATCATTCATCCTCACAAGATTTTGAGTTACAATTTTTCTCCCCATCTTTCACCTACCTACTGCCCCAAAACAGCGATCCCACTGTATACCACCTTCCCCAATCTGCTCTCTTCTATATCCTCCTCCATCTCCCTCTGACTTTACAATGGGGCAAGATGGATCTCCTTACCCAATTGCCTGTATATCTTATTTCCCAGTTGCATGTAAATAACAACAACAACAACAGCAATAATTTTAAACATTTGAATTTGAAACTTTAAAACTTTAAATTCCAGATTCTTTCCCTTCCTCCCTCATCAACCAATTCAATATAGGTTGTAAACGTGTAGTTACACAAAACATTTTCTTTGTGGATATATTGTGGAAGACTGACTATATTTCCCTCCATCCTATCCCGCCTCCATTTGTTCTATTCTCTACTTTGTCTCTGTCTCTTTACAAAAGTGTGTGCTTCTAACTACCTTTCCCCCCAATCTTCCCTCCTCTTCATATCCCCCCTCCCATCCCCTTCTCCCCTAATCTCCTGTAGGGCAAGATACCCAATTTAGAGTATATGTCATTTCTTCACTAAGCCAAATTCAATGAGAGTAAGGTTAACCCATTCCATTTTTGCCTTCCTGTTCTTCCCCTCCATTGTAACAGTTATCCCTTGTCTCTTCTATATGAGGTAATTTACCCCATTCTGTCTCTTCCCTCTGCTCTCATTATATTGCTCTCTCATCTCTCAATTTCACCTGTTAAATATCATCCCTTCTTATTAAATTGGTCCTTTTCCTTTTATGTACACCTGTACACATATATACACACACTCACATATGCATTCATATGCATATATATGCCCTCCAATATAGACAGATGTGTATGTATACATATATACATTTATATTCCCTTCATCCATTCTCATACTGAGAAAAGTTTCATAAGTTAAAATTATCATTTTTTGATGTTGGCATGTAAGTAGTTCAACCTTGATAAATTCCTTATGATTTCTTTTCCATGTTTACCTTCTCATGCTTCTTGTATCTGAATGTAAAATTTTCTATTCAGTTCTGGTTTTTTCATCAAGAATTCTTGGAAGTCCTCCACCTCATTGAATGACCATATTTTCCTCTGAAACATTATACTCAATTTTTCTGGGTAGGTGATTATTGGTTTTAATCCTAGCTCCCTTGATCTCTGGAATATCATATTCCAGGCCCTTCAATCCCTGAACGTAGAAGCTGCTAGATCCTGGGTTATCCTGATTGTGTTCCCACAGTATTCAATTTATTTTTCTTGGAGGATTGTAATATTTTCTCCTTGATCTGAGAACTCTGGAACCTGGCTATACCATTCTTCTCCTCATTGACTCTTTGGGCCTCTTTTGTCATTTGAGTTAGTCTATTTTGTAAGATGTTATTTATTGAGATCTTTTTCAAGAGTTAATTGATGAATTCTTTTAAGTTCTATTTTGCCCTATGGTTCTAAAATATCAGGGCAATTTTCCTTAAGAGTTTCTTGAAGGATGATTTCTAGGTCCTTTTTCTGATCATGGCTTTCAGGTAGTCCAATAATTTTTAAATTGTCTCTCCTGGATCTATTTTCCAGGTCAGTGGTTTTTTTCAAGGAGATATTTCACATTGCCTACTATTTTTTCATTTGTTTGGATCTGTTTAATAGTATCTTGATTTCTCATAAAGTCATTTGCTTCCATTTGCTCCACTCTAATTCTGATGGAATTATTCTCCTCAGTGAGCTTTTGAAACCCTTTTTCCATCTGGCAAATTCAGCTTTTTAAGTCATTTTACTCCTCATTGGCTTTTTTGGGCCTCTTTTGCCATTTGAATTAATCTATGTTTTAAGATGTTATTTTCTCCAGTCATGTTGTTGACTCTCTTTTCATGATTTTCTTGCATCATTCTCATTTCTCTTCCCAATTTTTCCTCCACTTCTCTTATTTGGTTTTCAAAATCCTTCTTAAGCTGCTCTATGGCTTGTAATAAGTTTACCTTTTTCTTGGAAGCTTTTGGTGTAGGAGTTCTGACTCTGTTGTATTCCTCGTTTTCCATGCTTTTATCCTTTTTGTCCCCAAAAAAGGAATCTAAAGTTGGATTGTTGAGCTAGTTTGCTTCCTTTCCTGCTCATGTTGTCAGTCAATTAATTTGATTTTTGAGCCACAGTAGAACTTTGCTTTCAGAGGGGATAGCTTTGTCCCAAATTGCTGGGATTTTCACAGCTGCTGGAGCTATTACGAGGCTGCTATCTCGGCAGCCCCCACCAGTGTTGGCTCACTGGTCACACACCTCAGGGTTACCACCCAACATCATGATCATGATCCAGGAAGCTTAAGTCAAGAGCACTTAGCCTCCAAATGATTCCTTGGCCCCCCTGCAATCTGCAGGCTGAGAGCTCTGAAGCAGCCCTGTGGAGGCTTTGCTGTTTTCTTGCCTTGGGGACAGTTGGCTAGACCTGCTTTTCTCCCCCAAATTTAGCTGAGTTCCACTGACCTTTCTCTTTGTACTTTCTTCTTATGGGTTGATAATTCTGGAAACTGCTGCAGCTGCTGGTGATCCACTCTACAGAGTGCTCCAGCCACAGCTTGTCCTGACCACTCTGGGGCTAAGCCACAGTTTCAGGCTAGCTGGGCTAGGCTCCCAGCACTCTGTGATGAGCCCTTCCTATCCACCTGCTGGGCTGCCTCCAGCAGGAGATGTGTTTTTCGGCAATTTTGGGGGTTCTGGAGCTCTAAAATTTGTTTAGAGTCATATTTTATAGATATTTGAGGTGGTTATGGTGAGAGCCACAGGGTTCTTCTGCCTCTATGCCACCATCTTGACCTAGATTCTTTTTTTGATCATGGCTTTCAGGTAATCCAATAATTTTTAAATTGTCTCTACTGGTTCTTTTTTACAGTTCAGTGGTTTTTCCAATGAGATATTTCACATGGCCTTCCATTTTTTCATTTGTTTGGATCTGTTTAATAGTTTCTCAATTTCTCATAAAATCATTAGCTTCCTTCCCTTTGCTCCAATCTAATTCTGAAGGAATTCTCTTCAGTGAGATTTTGAAATTCTTTTTCCATCCAGCAAATTCGGCTTTTTAAGGCATTCTTCTCCTCATTGACTCTTTGGGCCTCTTTTGCCATTTGAGTTAGTCTGTTTTGTAAGATGTTATTTTATTCAGTCAGGTTGTTGACCCACTTTTCATGATTTTCTTGCATCATTATCATTTCTCTTCCCAATTTTTCCTCTACTTCTCTTACTTGATTTTCAAAACCCTTCCTGAACTCCTCCATAGCCTGTAACCAGTTCATATTTTTGTAGGAAGCTTTTGGTGCAGGAGTTCTGACTGTGTTGTCTTTCTCCCACTCTGTGCTTTGATCCTTTTTGTCCCTAGAAAAGGAATCTTAAATTAGATGGTTTTGCTTGCTTTTCTTTCTTTGCTTGCTCATGTTGCCAGTCGATTATATGACTTTTGAGCTCTTTGCCACAGTAGAACTCTGCTTCCAGTGGTGAGAGCTTTGTCCCAAATTGCTGGGGTTTTTTGCAGCTGCTAGAACTATTAGGAGGGCACCATCTCTGCAACCCCCACCAGCTTTGGCTCACTGGTCATACACCTCAGGACCACCATGCAAGACCATGATCCAGATCCA
Source organism: Pseudochirops corinnae (assembly GCA_028646515.1). NCBI lineage: Eukaryota > Metazoa > Chordata > Mammalia > Diprotodontia > Pseudocheiridae > Pseudochirops > Pseudochirops corinnae. Next base: position 6,136 of record JAQQSV010003967.1, on the reverse strand, counting down.
GGCAGGTTAAGGAAAGAGCACTTAGCTTCTGAATGGTCACTTGGCTCCCCTACAATCTGCAGGCTGGGAGCTCTGAAGCAGCTATGTGGAGGCAGTTGCAGGGCCACTGTTTCCACTGCTTTTCACTGTGGGAGCAGAAGTCAGACTGCACCTCTGTATCCCTGCCATGTCCAGCAGAGTTCCACTGACCTTTTACTTTGTCTTTGCCATTTATGGGTTGATAATTATGGAAACTAGCACAGCTGCTAGTGATCCACTCTCTTGAAGGCCTCTGCAGGTGCTGGTCAGGGCTGCCCTGGGGCTAAAACTCCAGGCTCATGCAGGGCTGGGCTGGGCTGCCAGCACGTTGCCCTGGACCCTGCCTGTCAGCCTGCCATCTATCTTCAGTGGGAGCTTTGTTTCTCTGTCACTTTGTGGTTTCTGTAGCTCTAAAATTCGTTTAGAGTCATATTTTATAGGTATGAGAGGTGGTTATGGGGGGAGCCTGCAGAGTTTTCCTACTTCTACACTGCCATCTTGCCTACACTCCAGAGAATTTCTTGAAGGATGATTTATTGGCTCTTTTTTTGATCATGGCTTTCAGGTAGTCCAATAATTTTTGAATTTTCTCTCCTGGTTCTATTTTCCAGGTCAGTGATTTTTCCAATGAGATATTTCACATTGCCTTCTTTTTTTCATATATTTGGATCTGTTTTATAGTATCTTGATTTTTCATAAAGCCTCTAGCTTACATTTGTTCCAATCCAATTCTGAAGGAATTATTCTCTTCAGTGAGTTTTTGAAATTCCTTTCCACTGCCAAATTCAGCTTTTTAAGGCATTCTTCCCCTCATTGGCTTTTTTGGGCCTCTTTTGCCATTTTTTAAGGTGTTATTTTCTTCAGTCAGGCCATTGACTCACTTTTCATGTTTTTCTTCCACCATTCTCATTTCTCTTCCCATTTTTCCTGTACTTTTCTTACTTGATTTTCAAAATCCTTCTTGAACTCCTCCATGGCCTGAAACCAGTTCATATTTTTCTTAGAAGCTTTTGATACAGGAGTTTTTACTTTGTTGTCTTTTTCTGTTTCTATGTTTTGATCTTTTTTGTCCCCAATAAAGGATTCTATGGTCTGATTGTGCTTCCAATCTGCTTCCTCATATGTCTAGTCAATTACTTGACTTTTTAGCTCTTTGCTATGGTAGAACTCTGCTTCCAGAGTGGGGAAATCTGTGTCCCAAATTTCTGGCTTTTTGCAAATGTTGTCAGACCTATGAGGAGGGTACTTTCTCTATAGCCACCACAAGCTGTGGCACACTAGCATTCCTTGCCCCAGGACCACCACCCAAGACTGTGACTCAGATCCAGACAGGTGAAAGCAAAAGTGATTACCCTTTGAATGGTTGTTTGGTCTCCTTATGATCTGTAGGCCTGGATGTCAGGAATCAGCCATGTGGCAGTACCTGCAGCTGTTGCCACCTCCACCCCCACAAAGGCAGGAGCCAGACTGCTCTCTTCTCTCATCCAATTCCAACAGAGTTCCCTACTGACCTTTTACTTTCTCTTTTACATTTGCGTGTTGAGAAGTCTGAAAACTGCCATGGCTGCCAGTGATTCCCTCTCCTGAAATCTGCTCTGATGGGTCTGTGCTGTGGGTCTGTGCCACCCTGGGTCTGGGCTGGCACAACTCATGCAGGGCTGTGTTTGGCCCCTGACTTGATACAATACACCGTTCCTGTTGACCTACCAGGCTGCCTTCAGAAGGAAATTTGTTTTTCTCTCTCATTTTGTGTTTTCTAGCTCTATAATTTGTGTAGTGTCATTTTTTTTACAGGTATTAGAGGTGGTTGGAGCAAGAGCCAATTAAGTTCCTGCTTTTACTCTGCCATCTTTGCTTCACCCCTCCCTGAAGCATACTTTGTGAATTTGATGTGTCTTAATGAACTTACTCTATATGTAAATGATTAGTAATTTCAGAGTCACATGAAATTGAGAAAGAAATTAGAATTTTAATGGCATAAAAACCCACCCATGAATTGTTTTACTTTTTAAAAGTTATTTATATGTGTAGATAGAGAATCCAGGAAAGTCTGGAAATAAGTCAAAGCTGGCAAAAATTGTTAGTGCACGTATGCATAAAGAGATGGTCTTGTTCAAACTTTGATCACTATCTAGTGGCTTGATTTAGTAGAGCAACTTAACAAACTGGTCATTTTTTCACATTCTCCACACATTTTTGCACAATGAATGAGCTAGAGCAACTCAAGTCAAAACTGTCAAATTGCTGCTGTTGTGCAAAGAATAAGAGTGAGCCGAAACTTGGGTTGAAGATGAATTTAGGTGTGAATTTATTAATTAAGAGTGTGACTAGCTGAGTGTAGTCACTCAAATGAGTAGTAATCTTTTGGGGGACAGACTTGATTATATAGGCTAAAACCACAAAAACTACAATCAAGGAGGGGAGCTAGCAGAAGCCATGATGTACAGAAGAAAAGAACAGCCATTGGCTAGATCTATAGCTCAGGGCTAATTTGGGAATATGGTGCAAGGTTACAAGGGTACAACCTTCCTGTGACATGGGGATCTCTCCTAGAACAGGGTGGAGGGCCATCGTAAGTGCTTTCCAGAGCAGGGTGGAGGGTCATGCTGGAATTCCCCAGAACAGGCTAGGGTCATGTTCTGAGCGAAGTTGGTGGGGGCCCTGCTTGCTCAGCGGGACAGGAAAGGGTGGTCCCTAGATAAGATCCTTGTACCATAATGAACCTTATACACTATAATAATTCAAGAAGAATATATAAAATACTGATTAGGGAAGAAAGGGTCAGAGAACTATGCCTTGAGCAATATGCCCAGACAAACTTAAGCAGTTTTCAAGCTATGACAAAATGTAGAATAGAAATATAAAATAAAAATATGTAAAAGTAGGTGGTATGCAGTGACCTGGGGTTTGGGTTTGGGTACAACACTATCTCAACTTATATCTGTTAGTACTATTGATTGTTTGCGAAAAAATTGGCCTCCCTATGTGAAAATGAAGCAAAATTTTCACTCATCTCACATTTCTTATCACTTTGATCTCTTAGTCTAGTCCTTTAGAATGCAAACGTGCAATACAAATGTGTTATAGTTAACAGAACGCTGAACCTAGAGTGAAAGTATCTAGTTTCACATGCTGCTCTTATGCACAATACCTTGGGGAGGTCACAGCCTCCTTGAGTCTCATCCTTACCATTTGTAAAATTAGGTTACTAGATTAAATGAAAGCTCAAGTACCTCCTTTCTAGTTCTAGATCTATACTCATTAGGTCCAATAATGAGATTATATTTACACAATGCCAATATTTCTATTTAGTTTTCATGTTATTTTATATATAAACAAGTTAAAAAGGAAATTGGGTTGTCTTTCCCCCTTCAGTTCAACATGTATTCTCAGTTGAATTTACAAGCAATATTTTTCTTAAATGCTTAACTATTCAATTAAAAGTTTAAGAAAAGTTATTTATCAAATGACATCTTGATATTTTTTTAATTGCTGCACATAACACAGGATGAAGTTGTCCCTGAGCCTTCTGCCACTATTTTCTAAGGTTGAATTAAAGTGCCTAGAGCAATGTTACCAAGGCAAAGCTGTATTATCTTAGAGCTGGAGTGTGGGTGTTATGTCTGCATTATTTTATAGTGAATCCCTGCAGTTTAAGCGGCTTTTCATTTAAAAAGCCTGTCAAAGCAGTTTTGATACGTTTGTATGGATGGATACCTTAATACATTAATATTATACTTCAATATTTCTCTGCATCCATGAGCTCTTTCATGTTAGCACTACTTCCACAGTGAAGATCTTTACCCATCCATGTCTTCTTTGCCTGTAGAATTCTCTCCTTTCTCCTCTGATACTCTACAGACAATCAAATTAACACACTGTAGCCAGCCCTCTATGATTTTAACACATCAATGCTGCCCTTCCAAGGTCTGTTGTTTATCCTTAATCCTTGCCACATAATTTTTCTATCTCATTCTACACTCAGGGATTTCCTAGATGATATTCAGGCCAGTTCTTGCATTGCTGATAATACACGTGTTACTACTCAGGGCAGCCTATTTATGTAATATTTATGTCTACCAGTTTTCTCCCCATATTTTGTTAGGGAAATATCCTGATAAATCTGAAAGAATGAAAAATAATTCTGGTGCCTCCATTGACACCATTGACTTTTTAGTCCTCAATGGTTTTAATTTTTAGAATCAGTGGTGTCACTTTATTTGAAGCCATATTAGAAAATAGGGAGGATATTATTGCCAAATGATAAATTTTTGTAACTGGAAACACTTTGGACCCTGTGAAAGTATTATACCATTTATTTTAAGGGATACCCAAACTTCTACCTTACTACTATCCATTTCAGGTCTTATCCATCTTCGTCATGATAGATCTATAGATAGATAGACAGATAGAAGGGTCTAAGTCAACGGACTGACTGCACATATTACTGAATGTTATAATATGAACAATAGATATGTTTCATCCATTTATTTTTTCCTACATGGATTGTTAGGTTGATCTCATCTAAATGGTCGATGTATTTTTAGGAGGTTATGTATTGTAGAGTTTGATATAATCAATACTTTGTTTGTTTGTTTGTTTTTAACAAGCAGGAGCACTGGGAACTCTCTTTTTTTTCCAGGACATATCAACAAACACCTTTTGTAGGCATACATTTTCTTCTTTCATAACTACCATGATGATGATAACTAAACCAAAACAAAAAATACTGCTGTGTTGATCTACCAAGGAAATTCATATGATCTGAGCATATGCATAGGAACATAATTCCACAGAATCATGTTATGTGAAAATTGGAAAATGATACAATGCTTTTTCTTAACTAATTACATAAGCTCACATAAAGAATCTATTTTAAGGGGGATTGCCTTGGGATATTACTATTTAAATTGTGCCTATGTGTACTTTTGAAACATGGATCTAGCATGAATCATAGACAGTTGTGTTGAGACACTCAGTGTCACAAGTTCATCTAATGATGAGTTAAACACTAAAGAAGAAACAGTTGTGAGTTGGATTTACTGAATCATTATAGAGTCAGGTAATAGGACATTACCAAACAGTTGTCTTTAGTATGAGAGTACTATTTGAGTCCAGAAATTTTAAAGAGCATAATGAAGGACTGTGCTCTAACTGTTAATTGAAACTCTTGAGCCCAGACGCAATAGAAATCTACAACAGTAATTATTTTATAAGTAATTAATTAAAGAATATTGAGAAACAACATGGCATAATATGTAGTATGCCTAATATGTAGTATGCCAGCCTCCCAATTCAGGAAGACCTGGGTTTTCTTCTTAGACACACTGGCATGCTATGAGGCTTGGCCAGTTCCAACCCCTCAATGCTCTAGGCCAGATGTGTCAAACCTAATGCTCAGGGTGATGTTCAGCCCACTCCTCTAGAGTGCTTCCTAAAGAGTAAAATGTAACTGAGAAACATATAACAAAATAAAAAAAAATACAGTATGACCCAGATAATATTAATATGTGGTTTTTTTATTCAATACACAGCCTGCAGGGATCTTCATGTATAGTTCAGTGGCTCCAATTTCTTTTTAAGTCTGACACCTCTGTTCTAGGCAATCCTCTAAAATGGTAAGTCACAGATGCCATCTGTATTATTAGACAGAGTTTCATCATTTGGATGTTCCCTATACCAATGGAAACCACAGGCTTATTCCCTACACCTCTACCTATTTACCGCATAAATTGGATAAAAGTTTTCTTAAATTTTTTCATTTTTTATTTCTTTATTTCTTTTCTTTTTTTTTAAATTTTATTATAGTTTGCATCATTCATTTCCACAAGATTTTGAGTTACATATTTTCTCCCTCTCTTTCCCCTACCCACCACCCCAAAACAGCCATCCCAGTGTGTTCCCCCTCCCCCAGTCTATTCTTTCCTATGTCACTTTTTGGTAGGGCAAGATGGATCTCCCAACCATAGTGCCTATGTATCTCAAGTTCCAATTGGATGTAGTCAACAATAATAATAATAATTGCATATATATATATATATATATACATAGATACACATTCATAACATTTCATTATGGAACTCCAGATTCCAGATACTTTCTCCTCCTCCCTCACCTC